>OX442422.1:9665244-9799138 GCA_949361645.1 Spongilla lacustris
CACGGGTGTTTCATTGCATTGAAAAAATGGACATTAGGTCTCGTCCCCATAATTTCGTACGTAACAAGTAACTAGACCCTCATTATCGCATGGCATTGGAATTCGGCTTATCTTTTGTAATCCGTTCAAAGTAAGCACAGTACAGGTGAATATCTGTGTTACACACCCTTCGAGGACTACAATGATATAAATTTTATCTTTTTAATGCTAACATACGCCATGATACGGGCCCGTGACTAATAGCGCTCCATTTAGAGTGGTTGGTTTCAAAAAGCTTTTTTTCGTTAATTTGCCTGACATGAGTTACAAAAACTTGTATAAACGTATACAGAAGTGCTGGTTGAATGCGATTTGGTTGTTTTTGTTAGCAGACTTATTTTCTGTGAGTCGTACCAAGGCGCTGAATACGACCAATTTATGTATACTACAAGCATGGCGGCGGTCCGATTGCATGCAATACATGTATCATTGTATGTAGATGGTCGATCATGCACACTTCAAAAAGTGGTGATGGATTACTGTGATCTCTCAATTAAACAGCTTGGACAACAACATTGGAGCTTTAATTGTATCCCTGTGGCAGTAAACTTAAGTACGTAGCCAGATCTGACGTAGCGTGCATAAATACAACTTTAGCCTTGATTTTTTTTTTGTTGCATGCTGTGTGCGGTTCAACATTCAAATTAGCGGTGGAAGAGAGGAGGTCAAGAGACAGTGCCTGCATGGGATGAATTGTTCCTGAGGCAAAGAACAAATGGTACTGAGTGCAGCTTAGTGATAGGGGTAGAGGTGCAAGTGGGTGGAGCCAATCTGTACAAGAGAAGAGTCATTACAAGTTGTAGCCATGACAATGAAGCTGCTCACATGATAGTCTGGCTGTTAGTATCTAGAGGGGACCATGTTCATATAGGTTGGTTCACCACCTGGCTGGATGGAAAATGTGCTGAGTTGTGTCAGTGGTGTGCTGCATGGAGAGTGGCCGCATAGTTTGACCTTTGAGACCACTACATTATAGATGACAGCATCATAACCATGAAAACAACACATGTACAATCATGCCTCTACACACCCCACACATGTAACACGGAGTCCCCATGAGGCATGCAGAATACAGTAGAAACCTTGACAGCTTAAAGACCATTTACAAGTAAAATAAACACAACACATAGACTTACGCAAACGAAATAACCAAATTGAGCAAGAAAATAAGTGAACAAGGGATGGAGGGAGGGAGAGGGAGGGCAGGAGGGGGGGAGGAGGGAGGGAGGGAGGGAGGGAGGGAGGGAGGGAGGGAGGGAGGGAGGGAGGGAGGGAGGGAGGGAGGGAGGGAGGGAGGGAGGGAGGGAGGGAGGGAGGGAGGGAGGGAGGGAGGGAGGGAGGGAGGGAGGGAGGGAGGGAGGGAGGGAGGGAGGGAGGGAGGGAGGGAGGGAGGGAGGGAGGGAGGGAGGGAGGGAGGGAGGGAGGGAGGGAGGGAGGGAGGGAGGGAGGGAGGGAGGGAGGGAGGGAGGGAGGGAGGGAGGGAGGGAGGGAGGGAGGGAGGGGAGGAGGGGAGGGAGGGGAGGAGGGGAGGGAGAGGAGGAGGGGAGGGAGGGGAGGAGGGGAGGGAGGGGAGGAGGGGAGGAAGGGAGGGAGGGGAGGAAGGGAGGGAGGGGAGGAAGGGAGGGAGGGGAGGAAGGGAGGGGAGGGAGGGGAGGAAGGGAGGGAGGGGAGGAAGGGAGGGAGGGGAGGAAGGGAGGGAGGGGAGGGAGGGGAGGAAGGGAGGGAGGGGAGGAAGGGAGGGAGGGGAGGAAGGGAGGGAGGGGAGGAAGGGAGGGAGGGGAGGAAGGGAGGGAGGGGAGGAAGGGAGGGAGGGGAGGAAGGGAGGGAAGGGAGGGAGGGAGGGGAGGAAGGGAGGGAGGGGGAGGGAGGGAGGTAGGGAGGGAGGAAGGGAGGGAGGGGAGGAAGGGAGGGAGGGGGAGGGAGGAAGGGAGGGAGGGGGAGGGAGGAAGGGAGGAAGGGAGGGAGGGGGAGGGAGGGGAGGAAAGGAGGGAGGAAGGGAGGGAGGGGAGGAAGGGAGGGAGGGGGAGGGAGGGGAGGAAAGGAGGGAGGGGGAGGGAGGAAGGGAGGGAGGGGGAGGAAGGGAGGGAGGGGGAGGGAGGGAGGAAGGGAGGAAGGGAGGGAGGGAGGAGAAAGGGAGGGAGGGGAGAAAAGGAGGGAGGGGGAGGGAGGAAGGGAGGAAGGGAGGGAGGGAGGAGAAAGGGAGGGAGGGGAGAAAAGGAGGGAGGGGGAGGGAGGAAGGGAGGGAGGGAGGGGGAGGGAGGGAAGGAAAGGAGGGAGGGGAGGAAAGGAGGGAGGGGGAGGGAGGGAGGGAGGGAGGGAGGAAGGGAGGAAGGAAGGGAGGGAGGGGGAGGGAGGAGGGAGGGAGGAAAGAAGGGAAGGGATAGGGTGGGAGAGAGGGAGGAAAGAAGGGAGGATGGGAGGGAGGAAAGAAGGGAAGGGAGAGTGAGGAAGGAAAGGCTGTGGGAAAGCGAGGGAGGCGGGGGGAGAGGGAGCAGGAAGGTGTGAATGTAGGCCAAAACACAAGGACATGTGGCTTGTGGGATATACACATTCAACAATACATCATCACAAGCTCTAGTCACATGACTTGCTCCACTCACTTGTATTGTGTAGATAGGCAGGAAAAGGGCAAAATAAACCTGTAGAGCTCGCCAAACACATCTTGAATTAGCAGGTATGCCTGACTCCCCAACATGAAGAGGGTGAAAACTGAGGTGGGCGTGGCAGCAGGGGGAAACATTATCGCCAGAGGGGCGGGGCTTACTATGCTGAACTGTATATTATAGTGCCCTGGGGATGAAAGGATTAGCACCTTCCTCCTCCCATTAACACTTTCTATCCTCTCAACCTCCTTTTCAAGCCGGAAGCAGTAGTACCACAGAGAAAGTAGGCTAGCACAGCTGTAGATTGTCTCTAGATTTTTTTTCCAACTAATATTGTCTGCATAAAAGGCCCGGTATACCCTACTCACTGTACTGCACTTGACATGAAGAAATTTCCATCCGCTTCTATTGCAGCATGAGCGCACGTGATACCGCTTTTTCATGATTAGCTAGTCCAGGGTAAAGGGTTTTGTTCTCACTTCAGAAAATAAGTCTGCACATAAGCTAGGCATGTTTAAAACGAGCAATGATCTATCTTTACAACAAGGTACATTTTACACCCTTTTCTCAGGCATTTTCTCGAGAAAAACGGCTTGCCGTTCGAGTGCTTCAGGAATGCCAAAACAAAAACAAAGAAACCGTGAGATGCGCGACTTTAGTGGGCTAATAAAAAACATCCCTCAATAGTGCGCATTGACATTTTGTAGTGCCGAACTGAATATAGAACAGTTAAAAAATATATTGGTATTTTATGGTAAACGCATCTTCACAAAATAGGGATTAGAACATTAACCACATTTTAATGAGCTCCTATGGGATCCGGATAAGAATTGTACCGTAATATACATACGTTTTCTAATTAACAACCTAATGTCCATCTCGAAACAGCCGTGCGCATTGCATTGCACATTAATTGTTATTAATAATCAGATGTATAGTTATTAACAATAGATTGATCAATCGAGTCATTCTTACGTAAGCGAGGGGTGCTTACTTGGGTAAGCAAGGGACGCCTGAGGTTTTGTCTTTACAACTGTATTCTTTATATAAAATAACAAGCAATATAGCTTCTGTGCTAATGCTAAACAAAAAGTAACGGCGATTCTAATAGATGGCTTCTGAAGCGTGCCTCGTGTTAGTCGTGTAACGGACCCGCGATTTTGTTTTGTCTTGAACGCAAGATTTCTGTGGCATTTTCGGTCAGTGCAGAAGATTTTACAATCTGCTCTACGTGATTTAAAACGATCGCTATAGCGATTGCTTGTTCTGTGATACTCATAGCGGAGTCGATTTTCTTTCGCGTCTCTATATGCAATATGCAACCATGCATGAGGCGATGTAACTTAAACGTCTTCCGCTCCAATACGGCAATATACTACAATATCATACTGCACTCTAAAGAACAAAACGGGACATTTATAAAAACTCATACTTTAAAAAGTAAGCATTGATCAATCTATAGGGCCTATGATTAAACATGTAAATGATCCTATGCGAGGTCGAGGCGCCGTATAGCATGCGTGCACTATAAAGCAAGAGTACCTGTGGATGAAATCTGCGCGCACATCCCATAAGGCCACTTTGAATTGCAAAGTTGGTTCCCGTCCGGTCTATAGACTGGAGAGGATGCGGGCGGGCGGCTCCATTTCCATTATCCATTACAGGAAGTGATGTCACAATTCATTGTATATATTATGAACGTGTGATGCGTTCGAATGCTTCACATTTTAATCATTTACATACATATTAGTAGGTAACAAGCAATTATAACACTATAAATGCGAGACGCTTCGTGTTTTTACGTGCATGGAGTGGGACGGTAATGAATGTGAATATGTATAGTCTGCCGGACATCAATACAATTAATATTCGCAGGAATATACATGTACGTTCTCAATACTAACAATCACTTCTTCTTAGTACTTCTGCGGGGAATCTTTGGCTTCGAACTGCAGTCATCACACTGAGGAAAATGTTCATTCTTTAACATTGCTAATGGAAGGTCTGCTGAAAGGGTCGACGCTTTGAAGGCCTAATACCTCTTAATTAAGCAACTCGTCACAGCGGAGGTACGCGAAACTTCCGGTACACTAATCACGAATCGCCGTACAGTGTCAGTGTACCTCCGCTGTGGCGAGTTGCTGTAAGAGCAGCAAAAGGTATTAGGCCTTCAAAGTTTCGGCCCAAACCAATAGTCCAATAACGACTTATACAATGTGGAAAAACAGTCGAACTGCACTAGAATGCTAAAACGGCGGAACGCTTTGTTTTGCGTACCTCGCAATGTATACATACGTGCCCCTCGGAGCAGTCCAAGACATTAGACATTATAACAGACTTACGGAAACCATCCACAGAGTACATCTTTTCTGATGATGTTCCTATTTTGCAATCTTCAAGGAAATGGTTGGACACATGCTGCTTTATGTCATCATTACTACTACTTAATTACAAGCACATCGTACAATCCTTGAAGGGTTAGTTTTTCATCTTCTATACAATATACTTTCCAAGATATTATTGTTCTTCCACAGCTAAAGTCAAAGACGGAGCTATTCACAAGGACTTCCCGCCTTTCTTCCATTATACACGCAACTAAAAAAATGGAAAAAATTCCTTTTCTATTTGAATAAATAGAATAATGGAAGAATTGGCATTTTAAAAATATATCATGCGGGCGGGGACGGGAACCAACATTGCAATTCAAAGTGGCCTAAAACTGTTTCAATCATCTGATTGTACTACAGCAATTCTTATAGTCGTAAATTGCTGAATTATTTGATTCATGAAAAGAATATCCAATTTCCATTTTTGCACGCAGTTTTACGTAGTGTTTTGAGCCTGATATAATAAAAAAGCGTTGGCTTCTGGGGCGGAGCCCCAGACCCCGCTGAGGGAGCTTACAGCGCTCCCCCAGACCCCCTAGCTGGGCGGGCGGGGTCCCCCCTCTTTAATTAATAATTATTCATTGCCAACCCCCCCTTTTCAGAAATCCTGGATCCGCCCCTGATTAACCTGTGAGGATCATCAAGCCACTGATTTGCCCAACTGCCATCACATTTGACAGCACTGGACAGGTTATTGTCACAGAGAGAGAGGTCAACAAGGTGTCTGTCTGCAACAAGAAGGGGTCAAAGGTGATGGAGCTCAAGGGTCACTCCCTCCAGCACCCCTGGGGGGTGGCTGGGGACAAGGAAGGCTGCATCTATGTGAGTGAGTATCTTGCCTATCGTGTGACTAAATTTGATAGCAACGGGAAATTCTTGAAGGCAGCTGAAAAGCAAGGTTCTGGAGATCTGGTGTTTTATTATCCAAGGGGGATATGTTTGGTACAGAACAAACTGTATGTCTGTGATGGAAAGAACGACAGAATCCAAGTGTTGGATAAAGAACTGCAATATCTTGAAATGCTTATCCACAGTCCAATCAAGTCTCAATGGCCTCCCCATCAGATGGACACCTGTTTGTGCTCCTATATCATGCACACTCCCTATTTACATGACAGCACACTAACTATCATTTAGGGTGGTAGGTTGTCATAGGTGTACACACCCAATGATGCATTGTAAATTTTATACTTAAGTTAGTTTGTGGTGTTGTGGGGCTGATACCAATTATAGGACATTTCCTGTTCATGAGTTACAACTGTGGAACGCATAGTATAATTTATTACTTAAAAAAAAACTGTCTGAAATGCAGTATCCACATCAATATCAGGAGTAGAAAGGAGATGTTTCACACAAGTAGTATGACCTCCCTCTGCAGCAAGGTTTAATGGAGTATAACCATCCTGGAGTGGGTATGATAGTTCAGTGAGCATGGTGCATACAATGTACACATGTACATGTATATAAACAGATTAATTTATTGCAAACAGGCCAATCAAGTTTATATATCTCGCTAGATAAAATTTTTAGGAGAAAGTTAATGTCACATCATGACCGTTTCAAATTATAAAGATACACATGTATCCGGATATCGTTATAAAAAGGTATTCGAATAATGGGCAAATTGTTGATGCGGATAACAAATACCTTAGCTAAGTACCTCTGAATGGAGGTATGCAAATACCTTAGCTAAGTACCTCTGAATGGAGATATACAAAACGATTATTTCAAATAGAAAAGATCCACTAATTCATTTTTCCGAGTAATGCCAAATTACTATTCAAATGGATAGGTTGTTGTGAATATCCGAATAACCTGATAACCTGTTCCACACCCTAGCTGGGACAGTTATAGGATTAACATTTAAAGCTAATGTCTTCATTCAAGGTGCAGGTAGCAAAATGTACAGCCTTGACATAGCCCTCACCCTCCTGTTCTAACATCATGAATACATGTACATATCAATTACATTCAATGGACAAACCCACCTCATCCTTAATGTTCACATCAATACCAGGCGTAGAAAGTAGATGTTCCATACAAGTAGTATGACCTATCCATGCAGCATGGTGTAATGGAGTATAACCATACTGGAGTGGGTACAATAGTTCAGTCAATATGTGTAACATTGTACATGTAGTACATGGTCATCAAATGGCCCCTTCAAATATGAAGCACTATGTAAACATGTACATGTATGTAGCTTAGTCCTCCTTCGCTGCTTGTATTCATCATATACTTTGTATGCATAGAAGATCCATTGTAAGCTTACATATTTGTTTTGCATACCCACACTGCAAGGGTGACTTATACTTGGTGAGTCCACTATATTTGGCTTGCCAAAAGTCACTGCATTAAGTAATCACTTTACTTGCATTCCAGACTCATCCCATGTCTATGCTGCAGTTCGATCATGACCTTCTGCAAGTTTGTGATAACCAGAGAAGTTAGTGAAACAGCAATACACTGATCAGCTCAGGTAGATGGGGGTAATGTGTTCATCCTACCTCCTCGCCACTAAGTCCTGTTCCCACAAATCAGTTGTACTGCAAACTACACATGTGTATATGCCAGACTAAACATCAAACTGATTCACCCCTATGCCAGGCATTACTGGCTTGGGGTCTGACACTACAAACAATATTAATTAGTGATATTCTGTTAATCTAATGTATACTAAATTTTATCATGTACATGTATACATGTATGTATTGATGTAGCTATACATTTTTTCATTGTGATGCTTTGTTCGTTTACTCACAACAGCCATGTGCGATGTACAGCATACATAAGTACTGCATTGGGTAAACAATAGACAGCGAAGGGATGCAACAATGCAAAGATTAATCGAGATTCAGTATACGAGTTAACCTAGGCCTACAGTGCTTGCAAATAAGCTGGCAGGGAACTCGATCAGCCTATACTAATCTTTTATGAAGGTCTACATAGATGACCAATTGCTTTTGTGTTTTTAAAGTAACACGAAACAGCGGAGCACAAAACGACCAACATTTCACCATATGACCTATTTGGGGAAGTCACAGTGCCATATATATATATTTAAAGGTACATACAGTGTGTCCTTAAAAAAGGGGCATACCACACTACTTTATACTTCTCTATAATAAAGTGTATTTTGGAATCTTGCACTAACTCTGTGTCCCTATTGCACGGTCTGATACCCGATGAGGTTCGAGATGAGCAATCAAGTCTATCGACATGTTAATTTTGGTTTTATCTTGATAAACTGAAAGATATATCATTTTCATGCTCAATATGAATTGAGAGGTAAAATGTGCACTTTTGTTCAACTGTAAATGTATATAACACATGAAGTACAAAATACTAAAACAAATTATAAGTAGCTTAACATGTACATGTATAGTTTTCTTCTATGTACTTTGATTCAGATATCACGGTGTTGAACCTTTGACCATGCCATAATGGTAAGTAATTAGTGCAAGCATTTATAATGATCCCTTAATATTCAAGGGAACCAACTCACCTTATTCTTAATGTTCACATCAATACCAGGAGTGGAAAGGAGACGTTCCATACAAGTAGTATGAGCTCCCTATGCAGCAAAAAGTAATGGAGTAGTTCAGACAACTTGGTGCGTATGACACATAGTACATGGTCATCAACATCGTCACTAGGGTGTACACATGCCTGCAAAAATGAGTCAGCACTTAGTCCTTCTCTTATTCATTTTTTATATGTATTGCTTTGTTTGTGTACAGTCTAGTTGTACGTGTTATCATTAATACCGTTTAAACCTAATGGTTAAACGGAGTTAATGAAGGGTGGAGGGGCGAGCGAATCCGGAACGACAGTATTACATAAGACAGTACATGCGCGTTGCATCACTTGAATCCTCGTTGCGATTTAATTAGTAAAGTGGAGGACATACATGGGTCTGTTCACGTGAAAATGTCCCATTGCATGTAATTATAATTATAAAGTTATAAAGATGCTTCAGAGCAGTAAATGCTACAGACTTTCTATTTCTACATAGTGAATATGAATAAGCGCCTGGAGACCACACCCCCAAACAAAACGAGGTATGTACGGGTACCCACGGAGCCCCAGAAATGGCCAAACCCATGAAGGTAACGGATCTCGCCAACATGGTTACCTAAGGAGGTCAACAGATAGCAGGCATGCTAATCAGCATTTATAGTAGACGTTTCTACATGTAGCAATGGACACCTTAACATAGCTCCCTCAAGTATGAACGTTCCACTCCCTCCTGTTCAAACTGTTCACACTATTATGATAACTGTATTGTTGTAACATACCTTACTCGTAATGTTCACATCAATACCAGGAGCTGAAAGGAGTTCTACACAGGTAGTATGACCTCCTTTTACAGCAAGGTGCAATGGAGTATCACCACCCTGGAGTGTGTACAATAGTTCAGCCAACATGGTGGGTACAATGTACAGATGTGCATGTAGTACATGGTCATCAACATGACTCCTTCAAACATAGAACACACACACACACATACATGTATACGTCCTCAACAAATGTATGCTTTATTAATGTATCATTAATAAAGGGGAGGAGGAAGATGAGGCTAATTTATATATCCTGTGATGATGAGGCCAACTCACCACATTCTTAATGTTACCAATACCAGGAGTGGAAAGGAGACGTTCCACACAAGCAGTATGACCTCTCAATGCAGCATAGTGTAATGCAGTATAACCATCCTGGAGTGGGTACAATAGTTCAGTCAACATGGTGGGTACAATGTACACATGTACATGTAGTACATGGTCATCAACATGGCCCCTTCAAACATACATACATATCTGCCATCATAGAATGTCCTAGATATACCTGACCAATGGCCAAGCATGTACATACAAGAGCCATCTTGCACACATGTGTGCTTGCAGATAAGAGGGTACGGGCAACAGGAGAGTTTATGTTTACGGGACCAACATTTAATGTTGAGATTGTTTTGCAGGTTCATAGCCCACAGGCATGAACAGTCCACTGGATCATGTTTTAAAATATCATGAAAACTGTTCTTATCTATTATTGTATCACCAACTCACCCTGTTCTTAATGTTCACATTAATACCAGGAGTGGAAAGGAGACGTTCCACACAGGTAGCATGACCTTCCCTTGCAGGAAGGTGTAATGGAGTATAACCATCCTGGAGTAGGTACAATAATTCAGACAACATGGTGGGTACAATATATATGTAGTACATAGTCATCAACATGGCTCCTTCAAATATGACACATTTAAGTATGTATACGTAGTACATGTATGTGTTGATGACCAGTGCTAGATAAGACCCTCTTTCATTTCTCTAATTGGGTAGCTATATACCTACATTGTGTTGAGTGTTGTGTTTGATCAAACTTTAAGATATATGCATGCATATCAAAAAAGGTTTCCATGCTTCATGTGGGAAGGGAGTGGGGGGGTGGGGCCGGTTCTCCAGCCCCTTACCCTCCTACCCACATTTATAAGACACCACCATACCTTTTCACTATGTTAGCCGTTATTTATAAGGGATAAGTGGTACAACACTCCAGGAGCAAATTTTTAATCACCCACCTCCAGGTAAAACAGTATCCATGGTACTTTTGCCCTCCGTTGAGTTTTTCTCGATGAAACCCTGACCATGCATGGAGTCCAATCTGTTGTATTTAATATGCACACTGGAATTTTCATATAACTCCAGATGGCCTGAGCCTCGAGGGTATTGGCTTTCCCACGCCCTCTTGGTGGTACATATTGGTACAGTATGCATATTCTAATATCGACCAAAAAGTCAAACTCTTACTAGCCAAACTGAACAACTACACACTGTATTATTCAAATTGATACATGTACACAGCAACATTCAATGCACTAACTTACCTCATCCTTAGTGTTCACATCAATACCAGGAGTGGAAAGGAGATGTTCCACACAAGTAGTATGACCTCCCCTTGCAGCATAGTGTAATGGAGTACCACCATACTGGTGTGGGTACAATAGTTCAGTCAACATGGTGGGTACAATGTACAATGTACACATGTACATGTAGTACATGGTTATCAACACTGATGGCCCCTTCAATTATGAAGCCTCTAATTAAAGTACTCACATACATGTATGTGTGATATGGTACTGTTTGGCAGAAACAGTATTTAATGGAAGTTAGCACGTGCTTACTTAGTGTCTACAGGTGTCCCCACTGCATTGCTTATCATGTGCAGCCAAACACTGACCCATGTTATTACAGATGTACCCATGGTGCCCCTTGTGTTATATTTGATTTATTTTGTACATCTGACTGACTAGACGTGTGCACCTTATAGGTGTGAGTGTGCAGTCATATGTATTCTGCTACCCTCATCTCATTAAAGAAGGCTGGTGCTGCTCAACACATGGCTACCATAACCCTGGGGCTAACACCCTGAGGTGAGGTCACACAGCTAGTCCAGCAACCTCTGCTGGTACAATGGCCCTCACACTATTTGCCCCCAAATGGTTTGCAGGTAACCTATAGTGGACCTACCTAAGACTATACAACACACCAGGGTCCAGTCTGCCTACTATGGCTACATCAATGGAGGCTGGCTCTTGCCTCCCTTATCCACCTCTAGCCATTTGGGCATGTGGCCTCATGGGGTGCTCTGCCTGACCCCTCTTTATGGCATGCAGCCAACGGGGTGCATGTATTGGGGCTCACATTTGCTAAGTAAAGTAAAAAGATGTATGCTTTATGAATAGGAGGAGGAAGATTGTACAACTCACTATGGTTTTCATGTTCACATCAATACCAGGAGTAGAAAGGAGATGTTCCACACAAGTAGCATGACCTTCCCTTGCAGCAAGGTGTAATGGAGTATAACCATCCTGGAATGGGTACAATACTTCAGTCAACACGGTGGGTACACATGTACATTTAGTACATGCACGTCCGTTTCAATATAGAACATTTGGTCTCCGCTTTTGGTCAAACCACTTCACATTTGGTTTATATTAGAGAGGTCCCTGGATTGTTCTGTTCGTTAATTGGCCATCTGTTACAGAGATTCAGTTGTACAAAGTACATGCACTTGATTCGCGCCAATAATATATTGTGCCTATACAGTCCTGCACTGGCTATGCAGCACTGACTGGTACAGGATACATGGCATATTCTTAGCAGGACACTCTCAGCAAGATAACAAGTAATCAAAACTTCTAGGCAGGCTACCTGGAATCATGGTTCTAAAGACCTATGCTGAAGCCATGCAGCGATTGCACAATGAAGGGAGGGCCACATTGCATCTTCAGTGCTGTCCCCCACTTTAATAAAGGGGAGGAGGCAGCCAATTCATATTTCATCATGATGTTTACATGTGCACCAGTTATAAGGGCCAGTAGACGGCCTTCATAGTAGTCTATGAGGTTTCAGCTAAGCTCTAGCTGGAGTCTTCTTAGACAATAACAAGTACAGCCGTTTTAGTGGTGCACACACTTAGAAATATGGCGTGTCTTGAAACCAATTAGAAACTGATTATCCACTGCTGCTGGGATAGTTTTTGGGACCAATGTACAGCCTTGACATGTAGGTGATGTAGCACTCAAGCATGGACACTGCCCTCCCTCATGATCCCATTGCTCCTAAGTCTACCTACTTACTTATACCCATTAGTTAGCTTTACCGTGTTTAGACGTGTTTTGAAGCGTAGTCTTTTGTTTTTTTTTTCTAAAACTTGCCAACCAGCAAAAGTTAAACAGTTGAAATATGATGGTGCAAAACCGGTATAGCAACCCGCATGCGTAGCTGTCTTACGCCGCTACCTGTGCAACCGAATAAGCGACGAGTCACTTCGGAAATATACATAATTTCTCATCGGAACGTGCGCACGAAATGTGGCGGCGTGATCGATACATAGCCTTATTTGGTAGTATTCCGGTTCTATAAATAGAAAAATGGGGGCTGTGCTCAATTATTAGAAAGTGCCTAAAAATGCCGAAATTCCGATGGAATTTTTTCGACAGGCCTAACATGTAAGTACAATATCCGCTTACCTCACGAGTTGAATGTACAGATACACCACTTTTGATCAACCTCGCCACCTCGCCAATATCACCCCTCTCTGCCGCATCTCGAAGCCCCTGCTCTGAAATTTTGAGAGGTTGACAGTTGGTTTACGCCCTATACTCCAGTGCTACAAAAACTGCTAGGCGATGGGGGTGGGGGGACCCCAAGTTCAACACTCACGATACTATATCAAAATACATAATTGTACTTGTCTACTCCATTAGTCCAATATCGTACCGACGACTGTTAACTTCTTCGCAAACATGTCGTTTTGTTCGTGCCCAGACCCTAAAATCACGTCACAGCTGTGGATGACACCAGAGGATTAATCACCGGCATGATGATGTAGCTATAGGGTCTGAAGACACTCGGGGACGAAGGTCCAGTTTGCAGTGACATATTTTTACCAAACATCTAGGCATTTTGGCACCCATCCTTAGGCGCCCGGGGGCCGGGCAGTTGCTAGGTAACTGATAACTATATTAAACTTAACTTAGTTAGTACTTATTTTGGAATATGATAACCTTTTCTTAACTGGTTTTTAAACTGGATTTATCGTGCATGGCCACTACTATCTACAAACGTTTGGCATCACTGCTAGCTGGCAAATGGGGGCACATCCTACAGTCGGACCATGGGTTGGCTTGTCCTTATCTCTTTTACAATCGTCCATATACATGTACAGTGCACCAGAGGAATCAAGGACATGTGATGCACCTCCCTCGTTCCCTCCATTGAACTGACAGTCAGTGAACCTATGATACCTTTCTGTCCATATAAAGTCATTCTTTTATCTTACAGTTGATCAATCAGAGAACTATATTATACATTATCTCTGCATCAGTTAATTGTCTGCTATGTTTTATTGTATTAACAAGAAAAGAGTTGTGTTTTAAATCCCTGGAACTTACCAATTTTTAAATATAATTGCATTCTACCGATTAGAACCGTTGGCGTATGCAAATGTCTCCAGACCCTTTGCAAAGTGTGAGGGTGTGGCACATACTTGTAACTATAGGTATGTTCATTTGCTGCATTCGATGTATAGTGTTACAATAGTGTCTCAAAAAATATAGATCAAGTACCATGTACTAAACACATACATGTGTACCCACCATGTTAATTAACTGCATCTCCAGAGGCTTAATACTCCATTACACCTTGCTGCAAGGGGAGGTCATACTGCTTGTGTGGAACATCTCCTTTCTACTCCTGGTATTGATGTGAATAATAAGGATATGGTGAGTTGCTGTATGAATAATCAATCAGTACAAATGTGCACATGTCCCTTAGGAACATATGCACCGATGTATACATGTAAATGTATCATTATAATTATTATTATATAATATATATCATACTTTGTCTGTATGTTATTATATTTTAATAACAAGAAAAGAGTCGAGTTTTCAATCCCTGCAACTTTGCATTGCTCATAAGTATAGGTTAACATCAATAACCTTTATTTTAAAAAACCTGATTAGTAGTATGCAAATGTCTCCAGAACCTTTGCAAATATATACATGTAACTATAGGTATGTTCATTTGCTGTATACGACGAACAGTGTCTGAAAAATAAAAATACATGTATCCAAGTAACATGTACTGAACATGTACATGTGTGGATATTGTACCCACCGTGATTGATTGCAATTACATGTACATCTAATGGCCCAGAACTGAACAACAATGAAAAAAAAAATGTGGGTAACCTGTGAATATAAATATTATATAATTATCCATACCGGGTATGCACACAATTTTATATTGTTTTCAGCCATCTCTCAAAGTGGACCTTGGGCAAAAAGTGGTCAGGCTATAGCCTGAATGCCACGGCCCTGCAGTAGCTGAAACAGACCCAGAGAATCATGCAGCCTTTTGCACTTTCAGTTTCTATACAGCATTAGCTCATGATTAGGCGAACTTGGTTCATATATGACCCACGATGATTGTACCCACTCCAGGTTGATTTAACTCCAAAGAGTAATGCTGCAATGAGAGGTCATACTACCTGTGTGGAACGTCTCCTTTCCACTCGTGAACATTAAGGATAGGCAGGTGAGTTGGTCCACTTAAAATGATATATTGGGAATAAATGTAGTTAATAGATAAGAATATTACAACATGAGGGAGGGGAGTGTCCATGCTTGAGGGCTATGTCAAGGCTGTACATTTTGCTACCTGCACCTTGAATGAAGACATTGACATGAAATGTTGGTCCCAAACACTATCCCAGCAGCTGTGATGTAAACATATATAAATTGGTCCTCCTGGTTGCAATAAATTCATAAAGTATACATCTGTTTAGATACCACATATACTTGTACAGGTGTGCACCAGAGTGAAAGGTCATGTTGTTGATCATGTACTACATGTACATGTGTGCTTTCACTACTTTGTACCCACCATGTTGTCTGTTGTACCCACTCCAGTACGGTTTTACTCCATTACATCGTGCTGCAAGTGGAGGTCATACTACTTGTATGGAACATCTCCTTTCCACTCCTGGTATTGATGTGGATGCTGCATTTAAGAAATGTTTCTTCAACCACTAAATTTTGTGTTCCATGATGTGTGCAGTGATCAACTCTATCAAGATGATATGATATAGGACAAACATGATGTGTGCAGTGATCAACTCTATCAAGATGATATGATATAGGACATGATATAGGACATGATATAGGACATGATATAGGACATGATATAGGACATGATATAGGACATGATATAGGACATGATATAGGACATGATATAGGACATGATATAGGACAAACATTTGAACACTTGTAGTTATTGCTTACTACTAATGTCATTTGAATATTATTGGTAACTGTCTGCAAACATGGAGACCTGTCAGTGGCTATCCAGGATTTCTGCTAGGGGGTGCTAAAAGGACAGCGCAGAAGCTTTAGAAGAAATATGGTAGTTGCCTAGTGCTTTAAAGTAGTGTTAATACTAGCGCTAAAGGTTGGCAGAACTGTACTATTAATATATAATAATGGTACCGATAGCAGCTATATGGCTGTTGTGTGCACGTGCTGCCTTGCGGTTGGGATTACCTCTAGGCAAGCAATGATGCTTTCCTAAGGCCCACTTGTGGACTCAGTCCTGCAAAAGAACGTCTACTTGATTACAACTCCCACATTCAGACATGATGTCAGCTTCAAACTGTTCTATGGCTGACTTTTTCAACCTAGATGGTGTGCACATATTATTATACTGACGAAGGGGCCATGTAGATACCATGATGACTATGTACTACATGTAATAATGCAGCAGGATCATGACAAAATGCTACAGTATAATAATTGACCGATATACATGTAGTCATTCCAGTTGGCACAAGAAAGCCCTACTCGAAGCATCAGACCCTATACCGAATGTAGTGGTGATGTAATTCACCCACTGCTCGGACTTTTTTTTGGGTCTGGGTGTCACTCCAACAGGGGCAGTCACTCGAACAAGGGCAGTCACTCCATTAGTGATAGTTTGTCCATGGTCTATCCAACACACATGCAGTCACTACAACAGGGGCACCTTTGCAGAAAATGGAAAGTACTTGCTCAAATGACAAGAGCGAAGTTAAAACAGAAAAACTAGTGTGCAGCTAACCTATATATGTGCTCTTCACAAGTATGCATGTCCAGACAAATTAATTTTCCTTAATTTGGCTTAGAGTATATGCAAGCCTACATTTGCATTCTAAGTTGAGATTACACGGATTAATTTAATTTCCAGAGCACTGTAATGAAGGAAGAGTCGGTGGAAACACCTGTTGGCTGTTACATGTATCAAGAAATTCACTCAACTTATCAGGAAAGCAGACTTGCATGGGTAGAGAAATGAGAAGATAATTATTTTTCCTGGTATCAATACTTAAAACTAAAAGCATTGCTTATAGATTTATCATCCATGGCAAGTGTTCCTCTTAAACTATTGTGTTCTTGTATTTGAACATGTGCATGGCCACAGATTTAGTTGTGGATATAGCCTGCATGTTAAAATGATTTTCTGCACACCAACTTTAGATAGTAACCAGCGTTTCTTAAAATCTTTAATTACCAGGCTCACGTCCTAGATCTAGCTCTACATGTAGACGCGTAAACGTCCTAGATCTAGGACCAACTTTGAAGGTTTTTCTTTATCACGTTTGGCCAATGTTTGAAGATATCATTTTGAAGTTCATTTTGATTAGTTTTGCTTAATGATGATCGCAGCGAGTTGTCAACACTTTAAACTATGGATTTCTGTTTAATTGTTTGTCCAATTTATCGGCTGCATGTTTTGTAAGGCAAACTTTACACTCATCAGTTATAGTTTGATTACAGAACTCCTGCCATTAATCATTGCTTGACACACAGGCCCAGTTCATTGCTAGAATTGAATACCATTGATCAGTAGCACTACCATTACATGTCATCTAAATTAAACTGTCTTCCATAACGTTGCAATTGCTTGTGTTACAGCACACATCAGTTCCTGTTTGGATTGATGCTTGCCATCATCTTTAAAAATATTGTATTTAGTGCTCTTTTGTGGTTTTGCATGCAGTCTTAATGTTTTGCCACTTCATATGGATTTTCCACTTGTCATATCAATAATCAACATGACTAGCACAACTACAAGCATTCGTCCAATATTGTCTGAAATGCAGCATCCACATCAATACCAGGAGTAGAAAGAAGATGCTCCACACAAGTAGTATGACCTTCCTCTGCAGCAATGTGTAATATAGTATTGCCGCTAAACTGGAGTGGGTACAATAGTTCAGTCTTAAATTACATGGTCATCAACATGGCCCTTTCACTAGAGTACACACATGTACATGTATGTGATATGGAAACACATGCATGCTTTATGAATTTATTGCAATCATTAATGAAGAGGAGGCCAATTTATATATCTCATCATCATGTTAATCTAACCTTGAGGGTAATAATGTACATAAAGTAGTACACATTTGACATACATTGTAGTGATCAAGCATGCCCCTCAAGCCTCTTCTTATCACTGACACATGTACATACACAGGATATTTATTAAACCAACTCACAAAATACTTAGTGTTCACATCAATACCAGGAGTGGAAAGAAGACATTCCACACAAGTAGCATGACCTCTTTTTGCTGCATAGTATAATGGAGTATAACTAGTCTGGAGTGGGTACAATAGTCAGTCAACATGGTACACATATACATGTCCATCAACATCATTAGCCTTTAATATCCAGGGTCAAGTCCTACGCCTAAGACCAATATATGACAATACAAATGCAAGTTTTTGGCATCCATTTCTCTACTGTTGTTTGATGTGTCTATCATGCTAAATTTTCAAATCTAATTTTAAAATCACATAATTGGCAAACAATATATGTGGTTCTTAAAAATACATACATGTATACTGTCACAGTAAAAATTATGACAAGTATAAATGATTTGAAGCTTGATTGTGTGCACTCTATGACAATGTTATACCTCTAATCAGTTTTGCCATTTGTAACGGCCGAAAACACAGACAATGTGAATGGCCACCCAATACCTAGAGCTAAACAGATGTACATGCAGTACATGGTCATCAACATGGCCTTTCCAATACATACATATATACATGTACATTTGGTATGTCAACAAGTATGGTTTTATTAATTCATTGCAACCATGGGATGTCAATTCACACATCACAGCTGCTGGGATAGTTTTTGTTACCAACATTTAGTCTTCATTCAAGGTGCAGGTAACAAAATGTACAGCCTTGACATAGCCCTCAAACATGGACGCACCCCTCCCATGTTGTAATATCATGAATTCATATCTCGTAACATCCAATGGACCAACTCACAACATTTGTAATGTTCACATCAATACCAGGAGTGGAAAGGAGATGTTCCACACAAGTAGCATCACCTACCATTGCAGCATAGTGTAATGGAGTCTGACCTAACTGGAGTGGGTACAATAGTTCAGTCAACATGGTGGGTAACATGTACATGTAGTACATGGTCATCAACATGGCCCTTCAAACATAAATCTGCACACTATAGAATGTTCCATATCATTACTGACCAATGACCAAGCATGTACACACAAGAGAGAGTACTGGCCACAGGAGAGTTTAAGGTACCAACAACATTTAAAGTCAATGTCTTCATTCAAGGTGCAGGTAGCAAAATGTACAGCCTTGACATAGCCCTCAAGCATGGACACTTCCCTCCCTCATGTTCTGATATCATGGATTCATGCCTCATAATATTAAATGGACCAACTCACCCCATCCGTAATGTTCACATCAATACCAGGAGTGGAAAGGAGATGTTTCACACAAGTAGTATGACCTCCCACTGCAGCAAGGTGTAATGGAGTATCACCATCCTGAAGTGGGTACATACACATGTTACATGTAGTACACGGTCATCAACATGGCCCCTTCAAACATAATCAGCACACCATAGAATGTTCTAGATCATTACTGACCAATGGACAAGCATGTACATGTACACACAAGAGAGAATACTGGCATGCTTTATGAATTTATTGCAATCATTAATGAGGAGGAGGCCAATTTATATATCTCATCATCACGTTAATCTAACCTTGAGAGTAATAATGTACATATAGTAGTACACATTTGACATACATTGTAGTGATCAATGATGCTCCTCAAGCCTCTTTTAATACTGCTCTTATCACTGACACATGTGCATACATGTACACAGGTGGAGATGATTATTCCTTAAATATTCAATGGACCAACTCACCTTACCCTTAATGTTCACAGCAATACCAGGAGTGGTAAGAAGATGTTCCACACACGTAGTATTACCTCCCCTTGCAGCAAAGTGTAATGGAGTATAACCATCCTGGAGTGGGTACAATAGTTCAGTCAACATTGCACACATGTAAGTGTCATTAGCCGTTAACATCCAGGGTCACACATAAGACAAAACATAGAAATGTAGGTTTTTGGCATCCATTTCTCTACTGTTGTTTGACGATATTGTGTCTAGAGATCATGCTAAAAATTTACCAGCTGTCAATCTAATCACATCCCAGGCCAAGAAAGAACATACATAAAAATGTATTAAAAATTACATGTATGACAAGCATAAATTTTTTGAAGCTTGATTGTGCGCATTCTATGGCAGTGTTATTACCCTAATCAGTTTTGCCATTTGTAACCAAAACCACACTGTACATTTTAAACATTTTGTCCATTCACTTGGCTATTCTGCAACTGACAAATACGTATTGATTATAAGCTTGTAGAGCTAGCAATTTCCAAATCTGATACCCCACCTTTTATTCTAATCTTTCCACCATTACTTGTTGGTACTTGAAGTAGCTCTGCGATATACCAAAACCCCAGCTTCTTTAAATGGTAATGCAGTATTAACTGTATTTGGCAGCCTTTGGGTTTTACTAAAAATTAATTTTAGCTTGCCATAGGACATCTGGAGATTAAGAATGCAGCCGTGGATACTATATTAGTGGCCCATAGGACCAAGTTCAATCATTCAGTTTACAGGCCCCGCACTGCACCTATTCATTCTTTTAAAACTGTTCCCTACAAGGAAATGCTTACAGGACAAACTGTGGTTAAACCTAATAAACCATACATGTTGGCTGCGCTGTGTACGCTTGATAAGTGGATGCTTGTTTTAGATCGCTAAAAATGCCCCCTCCCCCTCCATCACCAATCTAATCGGGGGGGGGGGGGGGGGGGGGGGGGGGGGACAGCGCCACGGATACCAAATGCATGTATGTATGTATTTGAAAGGCCATGTTGATGCCCATGTACTGCATATACATCTGTTTACATACTTATGTTGTACTACATATATGTATTCTGATGGGTGGGTCAACAGTAAGCACTTTGAGCTACTTGCCCAGTGGTTGATGGATTTTAACCTACTGATGGTCCTACTGGGATAGAAATTTGCATGAGCCAGTGGCTCTAGGTATTGGCTGGCCATTCACATTGTGATGTACATGTACTTCATTTTTTACACAAGTGTATGTGGAGTGTTATTGTCTGCAGGTAATTTCCATATAATATTAAATCGACCAACTCACCTTATCCATAATGTTCACATCAATACTAGGAGTGGAAAGGAGATGTTTCACACAAGTAGTATGAACTTCTTTCATAGCGAGGTGTAATGGAATATAACCACCCTGGAGTGGGTACAATAGTTCAGTCAACATGGTGGGTACAATGTACACATGTGCATGTAGTACATGGTCATCAACATGGCCCCTTCACACACCATAGAATGTTTTAGATCATTACTGACCAATGGCACAAGATAGAGTACTGACCACAGGAGAGTTTAAAAGAGATTAGAGGCAATATCTTCATCCAAGGGACAGCAAAAGCATGGAAACTCCCCTCCCTCATGTTGTAATATCATGAATTCATACCTCTTTATATTAAGTGGACCAACTCACCCTATCCTTAATGTTCACATCAATACCAGGAGTGGAAAGGAGATGTTCCACACAAGTAGTATGATCTCCCTTTACAGCAAGGTGTAATGGAGTATAACCACCCTGAAGTGGGTACAATAGTTCAGTCAACATGGTGGATACATGTACACATGTTACATGTAGTACATGGTAACATGGTCACACCACAGAATGTTCTAGATCATTACTGACCAATGACCAAGCATGTGTGTTTGTAGTATCTAAAGCTGCACATTGTTACAATGTATTAGAGTGTTGTCCTTTTGCCATCCGTCACAACACATTGTAGCATAAACAGTGATGTACGTTGCATTAGTTATTGAAGTTTCAAATTATTGATCATTTGTATCCTGGTATCGTTATAAATAGGCACATGTACTTGAACAATGTCGATGGTGATGACAAATACATGTAAGTATCTACAAAAGGAGAAACACAAACCAGTTATTAATAGAAGAAATCCAGTAATCAATTTTTCCGAGTAATGCCAAATTACTATTTGAACGGATAGGTTCACATGAATATCCTGATAACCAGTTACACACCCTATCCTAATATCTCTCTCTTAGTGGACCAACTCACCTTACCCTTAATGTTCACATCAATACCAGGAGTGGAAAGGAGACGTTCCACACAAGTAGCATGACCTTCCTTTGCAGCAAGGTATAATGGAGTATCACCACCCTGGAGAAGTTACAATAGTTCAGTCAACATGGTGGGTACAATGTACACATGTACATGTAGTACATGGGCATCAACATGGCCCCTTCAAACATGAAGCCTCTAGAGGTACACACGTACAAGCGTAGTGAAAAACTACATGCTACATGTCTATGCCTGTGTATGCACTCTGAACTGGCTGACCACCTTCTGCTGTGTATAAATTTCATGTAACTGGATTTTATTTTTTTGTAGTGCTGCTTAGTTTATATCATCTGAGGAAAAGCTGAGATGTATTCCAGTGCACCTTCCAGGAAGGCACAGTCTGCATTACTGTGGTTTTCAGGCAATGCCCACACGAAGTATAGGAAGTGTGTAGCAGCATTGAGGCATCATCCCAATAGCAAGAGAGACAAAGTTGGCGTCTTTAAGAAGAAGACTGGGCTTCATTTAGAGATGCTTTGAGAACCTTAGCAGAAAAGGCTCATGAACGACTCACTCTCAGATTGATAATCCACAGGAGGTTGCATTCAGTGTGATACAGAGGCACCACATACTCATATGAAGTAGACATACTGGTGCCCCTGTGTCTATTATTAACTTTAGTGTGATAGAGGCTAGAAAACCCTCAAGGTTGTAACTCACAGAATGGTTGATATACAGGGCAGTTGTGGCACTCAATGTACCAACAACCTCTCCAAGCAGTCCAGTCTTAACCAACTGCTTTATTTCTGTGGACTGCTTGCTTTAGTAGTGTAGTAGTAAAAGCAATTTGAGGTTGGATTTTTTTAGGTGTGCAATTGGGTGTTGGCATATCAGTTCCCTAAACAAGGCAAATTTGTGAACACTTTCCAGTCCCCAGACGGCAGAGATAAAGCCTTCCACAACACATATTGGGTTGGGTGAGTGGGTGGTGGATAGTGTGGGTGGAAGGGCGGGTGCTGAGTGGATCAGTTAATTAGCCCTTTATATTTAACAGGTACTATCTAGTTATGATATAACCTGAGATAAGCCCACTAAATAACACACACACACACACACACACACACACACACACACACACACACACACACACACACACACACAGAAGTACTAGTACCGATAGAGTAACAACCCCACCTTCTTTTGCAAGCTCAAATATAGAAAACAACTTATTTATATGTAAGCCTCCTTCTTTGATGCAATTACCAAAACGTCACACTTCTCACATTCAATATCTTAATTGCAACTCGAGCTCATCTACACAACTGTCATTTCACTTCTTCTTAGCACAATTCTTTGCCCTTTGAACTTTGGAAGCATTTTGCTGCCATCTCAAAACATAAAGGCACTATTATTATTACCCCAAGCTCAAGGGCATATACACATGTGTTTTCAGCCTGGTGTGCCTGTTCACTGAGCTCTGATTGCTGAAGAGTACTTCTATGGTTTCAGGCAACACACAGTATCTCTGTTTTACTATTGCGAATTATACATAAAGCAGTCCAAAGATTGAAAAATGTATTCAGCAAAACTCTAGCTCAGAAAATCATTGTAGCAAACAAATCTGGCAGTAAGTTTCTACATCTAACTTGTCTTCTACAGGTCCTTTCCATAACCACTAACATTATGCTTCAATCATGACAAAGATAAAAAAGCAATAAACCATTTTATCAAGCATATTTTCTGATACAGAAGAAGCAGGAGGAGAAGCATTTTGCAAGGTTCCACTGTGGGAGCAGGTGAGCATTATCTCTGTTATCTGAGCGTTCTAAGACTGAGACAGCAGTTTCACAAGATTTTGGGGATAAACTTGGTCACTGGTAGCTGCATCAACCAACTTACCATATTCTTAATGTTCACATCAATACCAGGAGTGGAAAGGAGATGTTCCAAACAAGTAGTATGACCTCCTCTGGCAGCAAGGTGTAATGGAGTATCACCCCCCTGGAGTGGGTACAATAATTCAGTCAACACAGTGGGTACAATGTACACATGTACATGTAGTACGTGGTCATCAACATGGCCCCATTCAAATATGAAGCCACTAAGGTGTGCACATGTATATGTAAACAGATGTAGATTTATGAATTTTATGGTTAAAGGGAGAAGGAAGAGAAGGCCAATTTATATATATATATATCATTTTCATATTTACATACAGTTTTTGGGATACAGCATTTAATGCCAATGTCTTCATTCAAGGTGCAGGTAGCAAAATGTACAGCTTTGACATAGCCCTCAAGCATGGACACTCCCCTCCCTCATGTTCTGATACATCATCATTTGGAACAGATCTTGAAAGTGAATTATCAAACTGATATACATATGTAATCAGTACCTATAAACAATTTCACTATGGGGTCCAATACCAATGGGTTCAAATACATGCACCACTTTCCCAATTCAGTTTAAAATCTGTACAGCCATACAACAAAGGATTCTAAATGCAAATTTTTCTCTTGTCTGGGGATCTAGCCATATTCATAACATCTGAATGTGAGTCTAGTTGGCTTGTGTCCCATGCATACATGCAGTTTTATGCCAAGGTGCAGGAATTTGTGTGGCATCATGCAATCAGAGCAGGCTTGCTAATTAGCATTTATAGTGAACATTTCTACAGTATCATGGGATGGCTTTGTGGTTAATAGAACAAATTTAAGTAACAAACTTAACATATCGCCCCCCCCCCCCCCTCCGCCCCCCCCCCCCTCCGCCCCCCAAGTATGCACACTCCACTCCCTCCTGTTCTTACTGTTTTTAGTATTATCATAACTGTAATGTTCATGCAACATTCTAATTTCAATGGACCAACTTACATTAATCTTAATGTTCACTTCAATACCAGGAGTGGAAAGGAGATGTTCCACACAAGTAACATGACCTCCCTTCACACCAAGGTGTAATGGAATACTACCATCCTGGAGTGGGTACAATAGTTCAGTCAGCATGGTGGGTACAATATAGTGAACATTTCTACAGTATCATGGGATGGCTTTGGAGTTAATAGAACAAGCTCTGGATTTTGGTAGCAATATGGACAAACTTAATATAGCCCTCAAGTATGCACACTCCACTCCCTCCTGCTCTTGGTATTATCATAACTGTAATGTTCATGCAACATTCAATGCACTAACTTACATTACTCTTAATGGTCACATCAATACCAGGAGTGGAAAGGAGATGTTCCACACAAGTAGCATGACCTTCCCTTGCAGCGAGGTGTAATGGAGTATGACCATCCTGGAGTGGGTACAATAAACATGGTGGGTACAATGTACCCACATGTGTACATGCATGTAGTACAACATGCAGATTCAACATGACCCCTATACCACATACAGATACATGGCCCAAAACAGGTCATATATGAAATTATTGCGACCAACATCTTGTGATGATGCAACTAACCTATTGTTGAATTTGTTGTTACTAACTTAACTCTCAATAACATGCATATCTTATCTATTAAACACTCAAAGGACCAACTCACCCTATTCTTAATGTTCACATCAATACCAGGAGTGCAAAGGAGACGTTTCACACAAGTAATATCACCTCCCCTTGCAGCAAAGTGTATTGGAAAATTACCACCCTGGAGTGGGTACAATAGTTCAGTCAACATGGTGGGTAAAATATACTAATGTATGTTTTATGAATTCATTTCAATCATCGGAGGAGGCCAATTTATATATATCATCATCATAATGTTTACTTGTTGTACATCACAGTGTTTGGGACCACCATTTGAAGCCAATGTCTTTATTCAAGGTACAAGTGTGTAGCAAAGAAGATATACAAATTGGCCTCCAAACATAACATAGCTCTCAGGCATCAACAAACACAACACTTCCCTCCCTCCTGTTCTAATATCATGAACTAAACACTTAGTGGACCCACTCACTATCTTCTCAATGTTCACATCAATACCAGGAGTGGAAAGGAGATGCTCCACACAAGTAGTATGGTCTCCCCTTGCAGCAAGGTATATTGGAGTATCACCCCACTGGAGTGGGTACAATAGTTCAGACATGGTGAGTACATGTACAAGGTACACATGTACATGTACATATTTCATTTGTTTCATGGCTTTTTACACTACTGTTGCCCTCAAATCAAATCAGTGGTGTAGCGAGGGTGTTGGGCGCCCGGGGGCAAAATGCACTAATGGCGCCCCCCCCCCCCCCCCCCCCCCCCCCCAAGGCCCAAGACCATTCACCCCTTGCGCTTGGCCAAACCCGAGTACTGGGGGGAAGGGGGGAGGGGGGGGGGGGGGTCCCTCGAGTTTGGCCAAATCCGACTACTTCCCTTTGCGTTTAGCAACGGATACATGGATACAAGGGGTCCCCTTGCGTTTGGCCAAGTCAGGGATCCAGGATTTAGGGTGCGGGGGGAAAGTGATGGCGCCAGCAAGCGGGGTCTGGGGCTGAGCCCCAGCCGCTTTGCAACTTTCGCACTTTTAAAGTCACAAAACATAGTAAATTGCGAACATGCTAAAACCAAGTAGAATAGTAAATAAACTTGCTTCCAGACTTTCCTGTAGTCTTGCACGCCACGTTATTGAACCGATATACGGTATATCCGCTCAACGATCCATAGTTTAATATTTAACCACATCATGTGAGTTGGGACATTTATAACAACCACTACATGTATTGGAGGATCGTTGCGCCGTTAAAGCGATCAGTATTGATAGGTTTTGCCGGGCCGGGGGGCGGGGGGGGGGGGGGGGGGGGGGGGGGGGGCGCCCTGCTGCTTAATTTCTTGTTCCAAAATTCAGCTCCAATTATACGAAAATAAAATCACAATTTCAGTACGCACGGACTTGCTGTTTCTATAAACCAATAAACATAAGAGCATTAACAAGCCTTTCCTCGGCTTATTATCCGGTACGCATTGCAATGCTATTTATAGCAAATATCTAGGCATTTTGGCGCCCCCCTTAGGTCGGCGCCAATTGCCCCCCCCCTTTTGCTACGCCACTGAATCAAATACCTTCTCATAGAGAACGTTTATTATTTACTTCATTGCTTTTTATAATAATATAGCTGGGTTAATGCACTTACATATTGCTATATATGGGAACATTTGTGTTTCCGCATGACGTATTACTACCGTAGAGTACGTGTACTAATTAAGCCCCCCGACCCGCCCCCACCCAATTTTTTTTCTTTGTTTTTATTTAGGCTCGTTAAAACATGGGCAATTTTTAAAAATGATATTTTTAGGTGGATGTATTCATAACGGTAGCAACACTTGATGCCATTCCGGTACATCTGACATCAAGAGCCAGCCAGCAGCCGGTTAAATTTTAAAGCGAATGGTATGATTCAGATTGATACTGAGTAAAACCACTCCTATATCCAAAGTTGTGAAAAACGACGACTATTGTTCTCTTAAAAAGCAAACAATCTGGTGACTGGAACAAAAACATGAAAATGACCTTCTGGTTCGATAGCAACACAGTCTCGTACCCAGACGTATAAATTCTAGGTACGGGCTCCTGTTTTGTAATGACATTCATAGTCAGGGTCAAATCCTACACAGAAAAAAAAAACACGTCAAAATGATATTTTTTAATCCTCTGTATTAAAAATCACTGTGTGATTGAACATTAAAATTGATTTGTGTGATTTTAATGTTCAATGCTTCACTAGGTATTTGCAGGCTCTTTGCAATAATATATGCTCACTAAAGCCCAATTGAGTCCTCAGTATACCACAGTAATCAAATGGTTTTACTAATCGTATTCACAACACTTCAGATCCTACATATAGAGTACTATCATACTCACTCACCTTATCTTTAATGTTCACATCAATACCAGGAGCGGATAGAAGACGATCCACACAAGCAGTACGACCTCCCCTTGCAGCAAGGTGTAATGGAGTATAATCATACTGGAGTGGGTACAATAGTTGAGTCAACATGGTGGGTACAATAGTTCAGTCAATTGCAACATGGTGGGTAACAAAGTCAATGTACATGTACTGACTTACATGTACACATGTTACATGTAGTACATGGTCATCAACATGGCCCCTTCAAACATAATCTGAACACCATAGAATGTTCTAGATCATTACTGACCAATAGCCAAGCATGTACATACAACAGCCATTTTGAACACACTGAGTACTGGTCATAAATATTATAGGCAGGTAGATTAGCAAAATAATGTAGGTATAATAATGACACCAATTTCTGAACATTTGCATAATATCTGTAACTCCCTTTTTATTTTACAAATTCAAATCCTACATCACCAATACTTTGTTTCGTGCACGTACATTTTCACAACCTCTAGAATTTGATTAAAGGCAAAGGATTAATATAGAGGAATGTCCTAGTTCCATTATAAAAGGACTACAGATAAGCCCACTGAATCACACATACACACACACACACACACACAAACACACACACACACACACACACACACACACACACACACACACACACACACACACACACAGAACAACTAGTACCGATAGAGTAACAACCCCACCTTCTTTTGCAAGCTCAAATATAGACCATCAAAAATAAAAACTTAGTTATATAGTAATCTCATAGTGTTTTAAAAATGATAACTTGTGACTGTCATAGTCTGGGCTGATGTCGTCCACTTTAGCCTTGATGTCCAAACCACGGCCAATGGTGCTGTTGGTGGTACAACAGAACTGAAGCAGGAACATGAGGTGGAATGGGGACCAGTGGCAGTAGAGTGCTGGCTGGAGCTGGTTACCGTGCCTCAGAGAATATAGAGGCACCACTTCTTCCCTCTCTGTAGAGGACCCGGCCACCAGAATAAAATAACTCCAACTCTTACGACATATTAGGGGGTTAAGGTTAGTTACAATGCAAGCCTACATTCTTCAGGGGTAGTGTAAGGTGGGGGGGGGGGTGTGCTAAAATCTGGGGAAAGTGAATGACATTTCTCAGCAGGGCCAGATGTGTGTTAATATTTAATACTGAACAAATTCAGCAGTAAGTTTCTAACTTGTCTTCTCTAGATCCTTTCCATAACCACTAACATTACGCTTCAATCATGACAAAGATACAATGCAATAAACCTCTTATCAATCAAATTTGATCTTATCTGATACAGAAGAGGCAGGAGGAGAAGCATTTTGCAAGGTTCCACTGTGGGAGCAGGTGAGCGTTATCTCTGTTATCTGAGCTTTCTAAGAGACAGCAGTTTCACTATATATTAGGTATTCACCAGCTCAATTCGAATAGAAGTCCAATTGAGTCTGCACATGGCATACCAGCAATAATGGGATAGGGTATTTTGATAATCATATTAACAACATTTCTAATTCTACATCGAGACTCCCTGATATACAGCAACATTTCAATGGACCAACTCACCCTATTCTTAATGTTCACATCAATACCAGGAGTGGAAAGGAGATGTGCCACACATGTAGTATGACCTTCCCTTGCAGCAAGGTGTAATGGAGTATTACCATCCTGGAGTGGGTACAATAGCTCAGTCAACATGGTGGGTACAATGTAGACATGTACATGTAGTAGTACTCATGGTCATCAACATGGCCCCTTCAAACATTTAAGCCTGGAGGTATGCTTTATAAATTTACAGGGAGGAGGAAGAGGAGGCTAATTTATATATCTCATCATCATGTTTACATGTACATCACAGCTGCTGGGATAGTTTCTGGGACCAACATCAAACATTCAATGGACCAACTCACCTTATCCTTAATGTTCACGCAAATGTGAGTTGAAAGGAGATGTTCCACACAAGTAGTATGACCACCCGACGAATAATTTACGCGTTATAACGCGGTACAAAGCTCATTAATTTGGGCGTTATAGACCTTATTCGACCGCAATATGAATATATAAATGTCACGCGCTTGTAGCAATATTGACCAATTAAGTCACGTGACATCGACGAGAGAAATTCGTTTGTGCGACAGTTTTTGTTGTAAGTAAAGCTGTATTTTTTTGCTATGCCTTTATGTCATAAAAATGGTTGTCACCATTACAAAATTCCCAGTAGTCGATGTTGTTTGACTTTTGAACTCTGTTACGCGGGAAAAATTATTATAAATGGCGCACAAAGGCTTTGTGTAAGGCTACGTTGCTTCGTGTACACATTAGAGGTACTGTGTTACTGAATTTGTACGTAGCGCACCATTACGCACTGGGAGATGTGTTTTTGCTGAATGGCCTGTAAGAACTTAGTGACTTATTGTTCAAACACTTAATTTAATATAGTATGGTTTGTGTAAGGCTAGTTTAAATTCGCTCGGTGTATTCTACGACGGTTTCTGCACTGGGAGATTATGTTTTGAACCCTTCGTATACCCGTCTTCGTATGTCATGAACTCGCAAAGTGTTGCATTTATTATGTTCATGTTAATTTGTTAATTAATTGCAGATCAGTTCCGAGTATGCCAAAAGTAAAAAAGAACAGGCGCCGTTTATATGACCAACGAAAGAATATGCATCGGTGCAAAAGTTATTCCCTGGATCCAGTAGATGCAAATGAAGGTAACCCCGGCAGTAGATGCAAATGAAGGTAACCCCGGCAGTAGATGTGAATGAAGGTGACATGGTACATGTCAGTGAAGGTGATCCAGTAGATGCAAATGAAGGTAACCCAGTAGATGTGAATGAAGGTGACATGGTACATGTCAGTGAAGGCGATCCAGTAGATGTGAATGAAGGTGACATGGTACATGTCAGTGAAGGCGATCCAGTAGATGTCAGTGAAAGTAGCTAGTACATGTGAATGAAGGTGATCCAGTAGATGTGAGTGAAGGTGGCCCAGTAGATGTGTATGAAGGTGACACAGTAGATGTGAATGAATGTGATATAACTGGTGACAGCAATGTCAGTGAACATGTTGATGTCTCCACAATGACTGATGAATTAAACCTCTGTGCATGCATTGTTTTTGCTTCAAGTTATAGCATTATAGGGACATTTGACTTCTAGTACTCCATTTCCACAACAATTACATGAAATGACACCATCATGTGACGCTCCAAGATGCGGGTAGCTAGTGTGTATTAGCAACCCACTTTTCATTAACTGAAAGTTTTGATGTTGCATAGAAACACATTCCATGTACTTCAATCTTGCACAATTTTCATGGTCCACACCCCTTCTATATGATGTCAAAAGAATATTAATCATTGCATCAATGCTGAAAATATGTAACATATATAATTACAGAAAACACTCAATGTGCACATACCAACCTTGTTGCGTTACTATGAAATTTGATAGTGTCTGGATAGCATACTTTCTTTATTAATGTGATGGATGGGTTAGATGGATCTGACACTGATACTTGCTTGAAAATGGAAGCTGTAACTCTTCCAGCTCTATACTTGTTCCATAGTTTGGACTTACTCTGCTCTCTTGTCTTCATCTCCAGATTTTGTGCCTGCTCGGACGTAACACTGAGGGAGTTGGAAGACTGTATCACACTGCTCAATGAGGTCACTGAATGGTAGATCCATTTTTTCTGCACTGAAGTACGAAGACATCAATGGTGGCAAAGTAGACAAACGAATTGTTGGGACAAATGCACCAGAATAGCCAGGAACAACAGACAATATACAAGCATTTGGATTTGCACTTTGTAGCTGACTGTACAACCTATCCAATTCCAACGATGTGGGAGGTGATGCAATCTTTGCAGGATTTTTTGCCCATGGTGAATCACATGCCAGTGGACTTCTAAAATTGATATCTTCAACTGACTTGAACATAAGGGACCTGTATTCATTACATAAAAATTGTACACCATTTAAATGAAGGATGCAAATGACTTACACACATGCACACACACAAACACTGAAACACACACGCACACATGCACACACACACTGCACATATGCATGCACGCGCTTAACCTGTGCATTGTGTGATGGTTGAAGCCAGCTGCATTTCACAGAAGTGCAGGCAGTCTCCTTGGTAAGGTTAGCCTTTGCCATCACAGCATAGAGCAAAGCTGCCACATGGGAATAGGCTTCCCCAGCACCTGCCATACAGTTGCAATGAGCACATATAACAGTGCCATCGTACTGAACACCTATCCATGGCCTTAAGGGAGGAGAGGTCATCTTCTGGCTATGCTTTACCTAAAATGTGACATCTGATACCATAAGTAACAATTAATGCACATGCATATATAACGTGTACCATAGCAGAAAGAAGACACGTTTGTGACGTTGTGTTTAGCAATCCAACTTCGCTTACATATCCCGCAGTGAAATAGGCCCATGCCTCTGTACTTTTGTACGCTTTTAATTCATCTTTTGTGTACGGAGGGAGGAGTATGAATGAAATACACACAAATGTCGGGAAACGACACGTCAGGCCAACGAGAGGGGTTGTAGTCCCAAGCATCTTTTGGAGTCATGTACGGATCTGTTGTTATGCCTAGCATACCAAGTTTCTCATTATAGCGTGACTTCCCGACTGCATCAAGCTGCTTAAACGCATTCGATTGATCAGCCATACTCAATAACGGCGACGCCTTTCTCAATAAACAATCAATCATGTCACATGCAAGTCACGCAATAATTTATTCATAATTGCGGTCGAATAAGGTCTATACCGCGCTGTTAACGCGTTGATAACGCCCCATTTTCACGCGTTATAACGCGCAACGCGTTATAACGCGTTACACGTTATAACGCGTTGCCTGAACTCTAGTATTAATTTTCATAATAATTTTATTTACATAATTACTTTAATTTGCTAAGTGAAAGTGTGATTTTTTTTTTAACTTTGCAACATACTGCAGGTACAAGCACTGCATGAAGCTGCACACTAGCTACCAGTCACATCAGTAGGCATCTCCATCTGCCTCATCTCCAGAGTCGATGTCCCTGGCCACAACAGTACGGCCCTGCACTCCACCATTAGCCTCATTTCCAGAGTCACCAACCAGAACAGTGCGGCCATGTACTCCACCAACAGCATCATCTCCAGACTCCCCAGTAGGGCCATGTACTCCACCAACAGCATCATCTCCAGACTCCCCAGTAGGGCCTTTTGTCACTGACTCCTGCATACATAGTAGTTTGTAATGTTTATAACACTTGTAGTAAACAACTCACTTTACATTGCCTTTTCTTTTGCTTATTTCTTAGGCTCCTGCACTTGGAATTCATGTTTATGTGGAGTATCTTCTGCCATTGTTCCTCCCCAGTGTGGGGAAATTTGTACTTGATGTGCCCTGATATTACAAATAGTAACAATATGTCATAAAAATACAAATTCTATCGATAAAATGAATCTTACTTTGAATTCCACTAATGATGTTGGGATTGAGGAGCTGTCGGGATGGTGCTGGTGTACAATTGCTGCTGGCCATCTCTTGCTCCGTGAAAAAGACACACATCAATGCAAGTGCCAGTTTGGCTGGATTGTCCGACACCACCTCAGCAGCAAGGACCTTCTTTGCATCACCTCCTGGTACCCACACCTTCTCGCCATTAGGATCCCCCAGCCAGCATCCTACATGTGAAACAATAAAAACTTTAAACAACCTGCACATTCCAGTGTGATTGATGTGCATAACCGTTGATCCTACTCTTAGATGCATGGACAGAATCTATAAAAATAAATAAAACAAATACAAAAGTAGCACAACACTAAAAAACAATATGTGTACCATGTGTACCTGATCCACATTGTGATGATGATTCAGCGGATGAATCTGTTGATTCCGTCTGAGTTCTGCCGATCCGTAGTAAGTAGGTAACCTGAGTCTGCAGACATAACACTTGTGCCTTGAGCTGCATGATGTCAACCTACAAGTATACAGATACAACATTACTACACAATGTACAATTACAAATCAATCATGCATGCAGTATACCTTCATTTCATCCAAAATCAATGCTGATGATTTCTCAAACACTTAACGTGAGTAAATAATGTTTAAGTTGTTTATATATATATACATATATAGATGTATGCAAGTACCTTGACCAGAGTTTCTGTATGTCCTTTCAGACCATTCTGGTGACCCGCAAGAACTTCCACCAAAAAATGGCCATTCAGGGGAGCCCAATACACTGTCCTATATGTATATGATGAAAGCTTAGTTACATACATTTGAAGATAATGAGGACCTACATTGTCAGAACAAGACCTCTTCTTTTGCACAGTTCTCTCCTGCATGGAAAGTATTTTTATATGGTTGTGTGAAGAAGAATGTTTTACAAGTAAACTTTGATTACCAAATCACTGCCTTCATTGTATACCGATGTTGCTGATTCATCCTACATGTATAAGGATGGAATAGAGCATAAAACATGGAATACAAAATCATAGCCAATCACTTGTTGAGAAAGTTGATGTAAAACCTGTGCACTTTTTTTCATTGCTTCATCCAATCGCGACCTTTTTCGTTTGGCATCCTATTACAAAAATACTATCCAGATGATTGCATGAAAATCATTACAACTTACTGCTGTACGTTGAGACAGGCAGTTTGTTGCCTGACTCACTAAATGAAAGGAATTACACTCCTGAACAGTATGATACATTTTTAAACACCAATCAATTACAACAAACAAATTTTTGTACCCAACGCGTTGTTTAATTTATATAAGGCGGTTTTATATTGCTCACGTGGTACAAATCTACATTTATAGGTCCGTACGTATTGACATAAATTACGTAACTAAATACAAGACACGCGTGACGTGATGTGATACCTTTACTAGTACTGGTCATGGTTTCCGAACGAGACGATCCCTTTTGCTTCACTTGAGACCCTCTAGAGTGCTCTTCCTCCTTCTCACTGCCTTCAGAATCCACTTCTGTACATTTGTGCATGCGCGTTATACGCTAGCTATGATCACACATGTTTCTGGCTTACGGTTACCTTCTGCCATTTCCGCCAGTTTGGCTTCCATCTTTTCGCGCCCACCTGTACAAATTGTCTCTTCAAATCGACAGAGATACACAGCCAGCTAGATGCCTTACCAAGTGCCACGATCGTTGCTTTGTAAACTTTCCCGTCTGTCCACTTCACTTCGCATACGTCGTTTACTTTCAGGTTGCTTTGGTTCACAATTTTTTTGGTTGGTACTACGCTAGGGCTTCCATCTTCAAACGTAATGCAAACGTGGGTAGGTGCTAATTGAAGAAGACAAGTGACAACGATGAGTGACATTAACACGTACGAGGATTACTTACGACCCCAATTCGCACTCAGCAGCCGGAGTGTCATCGCACAACACTGACACGCGGTGGTATTCCGAATACTATTGGTAACGTCCGATTTGCAATCATCACGTGCTATAATTGTCACAAGCAAAAATGAAACGAAGACAGTATTTACAATGTTACATTCCAAAGCGAACTAAAACACTCTATAGGAAGATGATGTGGGGTGGAAAATACGGTACAGTAAATGATATCAGAGGGGAATGCTCAGCTGCAAGTACGGCGAGTTCGCATCAACAATCGGCTTTTGAACGCTCTATAAGTGAAATGATTGCGTGTCCCTGTAGTGAAGATCTAGAGGAAGATAGCTTCTTAAAGAAAAGACAAGAACAGCCGCAGGAGGACGACAGCCAAAGCTCAATGACGGAATCGGAATCTGAATTTGAATTTAGTGATCAAGACAAGGACAATATGGTGCCTGAAAACGACAGAATAGATGCGTTCAAGGATTGTAACGAAGAGGAAGGTAGTTACATGCACTTAATGAGAAGACAGGAACAGACACTAGATGACAATGACCAAAGCTCTATGACGGACTCTGAATCCGAATTTCAATTTAGTGAAGACAAAGGGGACAATATGGTGCCTGATTCACATTGTGATAGACCACTGTACCCTGGTACAAATTTGACTATTTATGAATACCATGTAAAAGTATTTCAGTTTGCTTTAAAGCACAATTTAACAAAGCATGCATATGGAGACCTGTTAAATCTTATTCAAAGTGTTTTACCCTCATCCAACTCAGCCATTACTTCTTTATTCAAATTAAATTCATTATTTAGCAACCTTATAGATCCTAACAAAGTCATTCATCGTCATAAATATTGCTCATTTTGCCATCATTTGATGATGAAGACGGATGATGTGAATGGTAAATGCCCAAATGGTTGTGATGACACAATTGATGAATTTATGATATGTGATATTGAAATCCAGATGAAATCTTTAATGTCAGGTTAGTATTATTTTGCTAATATAATTATTGATTGTTACATATTGCTACAATCAAATCGTAGATCCATTTGTATGGAACAGTCTTCAATCACGCTTTAAGAATGATGCAAAACTGTCCGATATATTTGGTGGCACTGAGTACAGGAAGTTGATGGAACCTGAACAGTTTTTATTCAAACCGGAGAATATCACCTTTTGCTTGAATACTGATGGTGTAGCAGTGTTTAAGTCATCAACTGCACAAATTTGGCCTATTTGGCTTCAGATTAATGAACTTCCTCCCAAAATGAGGTATGATTATGATATTTTTATTTTCAAATCAGCTGATTATTAAATTTTATACATGCAGGTTCTCCAAGAAATATTTGATACTAGCAGGTATATGGTTTTCAAAGGATAAGCCTACAATGGAATCATACATGCATCCTTTAGTAGAAAAAGTGAATGAGTTATACTATGATGGTATGTTAAATTTGAATTTGTGTTTTTATTCACCAATTTTCCATTTCACAGGAGTAGATGTTGATACACCTATTGGTAAAAGAAAAGCTCATGCTGCAATAATAGTATGCTCAACAGATCGGCCTGCTTGCGCCTTAGTAGCAAATAATATGCAATACAATGGACACTTTGGCTGCACCACTTGTGATAGTTATGGCACCTCAGTTGGTCGCACAGTTTACTGGCCGTATGATGATGCATCAAATCTTCGAACACATCAGTCCATTCTTTCATCTGCCTTAGAAGCTGTAAAATGTAGAAAGCCAGTAAGTTCAAACAGTGAAATTTTACTATCGATGATCACAATTTTATATCATGTGATCACTATAAGGTGCAAGGAATCAAGGGAGTTCCTATTCTATCTTTGCATCCACCATTTAATCTTGTCAAAGGCATGGCTGTGGATGATCTACACTGTGTTGATCTTGGTGTTGTTAAGACTTTGTATACACATTGGTTTTCTGCAGACAAAAGAGGACAACCATATAACATTTATGAAAAGGTTATGTTATGCACACATTACGTGTATGTATATTACATTTCTCTGTCTACAATAGATTGACCAATGTAATGAGAGTCTTCTTAAAATTAAAGTGCCAAATGCAATTAGAAGGCGTCCTCGCTCTTTGCATTTAATAAGCAAATGGAAAGGTACGATCCTAATATATCATTATAGATGGAGAATTCCTAATGTCCATTTTGATAGGTTCAGAATTCCGATCATGGTTACTCTATTATTCCATTCCAATATTAAAAGATGTACTACCAGCTCAGTATTTTGATCATTACCTATTGCTAGTAGTCAGTATGTACATACTGCGCGGCAATTGTGTTACTGAATTTGAGCTGGAGCTTTCAGAGGCTTGCCTGAATCGTTTTTATGTGCAATTTACGGACCTTTATGGTAAATAACCTTATATATGCTTTAATTACAAAGGGGATCACATATCTTTTTATTTACACAGGAATAACTTCTACCACAATGAATGTTCATCTATTAACCCACTTGCCATTTTATGTGAGAGCATGGGGCCCATTGTGGACTACATCATGCTATTGTTTTGAAAGTGCAAATGGTACATTAAGAAAATTCTTCCATGGCACAAGAAACATGTCAAAGCAGGTAACAGTTGAAACCAATATAATCTCAGTACACTTATGCACAATGATATGAATTATCAGTGCATATAATGCTATTCTTTGGAATGCAGATTCTGTACTCATTTTCCATGTTTCAACTTCTTTCTCACCTGAAACCAAGTGTAAATAGTGCAAGAAGGTAAATACAGCGCTATATATATACTTGTATGAAATAACACTTCTTAACATGCCTTATGATTGTTAGTTTGATTGATACAAAAGAAACTGCAGTAACATTGGGTGCAGCACAACAATATACATCACAGGCTGAATTGGAAGCGATGCATATCAATATAAATGGCCTTACTTTACAGTCATGTGAATGTGAGATATATTTGAGAGTGTCATTTAAAAATGAAGTATATCACAGCACTTCATATACAAGGGCATCAATGCAAAACAGTTACACTGTGATGTACCACAGTGAAGACAGTTGTCAGTTTGGAGAGATTAATTATTTTCTTACAATACGTCACCAGACATTTGGTGAAATCATTAATGCAATCATTACTCCATTTGACACTTCTACAGCTGTTTCACGAGGTACATTTGAATCTGTGCAGAAGTATATTAATTCAAAACTAAAGCTCATTCTTCGACATCAAAGCACAAAAATTAGTGTTGATGTTTCTCATATAATCTGCAAGTGTATTTCTATCAAAATTGGAGAAGATGAATACTTGGCACTTTTTGCCAACAATTTTTGTGACATTGTTAATTAATTATTCTTTGAAGTGTATTAACAAATTTGCATAAGATGAATACATGTACTGTACGTGTATGATGACATGTAGATGCACGCGCGAAGGTCTACAGTACTTGTGTGGATGTCAGTTGTACCGACTTACTTTAGACCCTCCTTAATTATATGGTGCAGGTAAATATGGAAGCATATTTACTGCTTCTATGGCATGTTGCTACTTCCACGTCCAGGCCCCGAAATCCTGGATCCCGCCCTGCCGGTGCGAATAAATATCCAGAGTCATTCCGAAATGCCTGTCAGTCTGTCAAGGTATACCGCATGGAAACAATTGAGCTGTACATTAACGACAATCAACCGCGTACTTCTAGGACGTTTTTTTTTTTGACAATTCTAAGAACCTGTAATTCACTCCAGTTGCATGCGGGCGTATAGGCCTATTAAAACCGCCCTCTCGTCGTGCCGAGTAACAGTATTATGTAACATCGACGGTACGTAGCTATCAAGTGTAAGCGCTGTCACAGCCCAGATGTGAAATAATACACTGCTGTCTTCGCACCGCATCATTTGTACCTGCTTTAACAAACCTGGGGTGTCGATCTTATAATCATCCACGACAGGTCCCCAGACCATTTAACGTCTTTTAACGCATAAACACGCATAAATACACGTTATAACGCGTTATAACGCCAAAAATTCCACCCGGGCTCCCTTTACAGCAAGGTGTAATGGAGTCTGACCTAACTGGAGTGGGTACAATAGTTCAGTCAACATGGTGGGTAACATGTACATGTAGTACATGGTCAACAACATGGTCCCTTCAAACATAAATCTGCACACTATAGAATGTTCCATATCATTACTGACCAATGACCAAGCATGTACACACAAGAGAGAGTACTGGCCACAGGAGAGTTTAAGGTACCAACAACATTTAAAGTCAAAGTCTTCATTCAAGGTGCAGGTAGCAAAATGTACAGCCTTGACATAGCCCTCAAGCATGGACGCACCCCTCCCTCATAATATCATCATTGGAAACTACATGTACATGTATTATCTCTTTTACAATTAGATCTATTCTGCCTCTGAAATACCAGGAATGGAAAAACCTCTATGAAAATGTTGACGGTATATTGATGGCAATAGGCAGAGTACAGTATACATTTACATTGTTACAATCACCGCTTACGTGATTAGTTGAATTTACTGATACTCCACTTTTGATCAACCTCGCCACCTCGCCAATATCACCTCTCTCTGCCGCATCTCGAAGTACCTGTTCTAACGTTTTGAAAGTACACTCTAAGACTGCTAGGTGGTGAGGTGGGGAAAAGCATGCCAAACTACAAGTTTAAGTTCAATACTCACGATACTATATCAAAATACATCATACTACTTCAAATATCGTACCGACTGTTAACTTCCTCTTAGTGTCCATCTTGCTAATATAAAAAGCTGACTGTTGTATCTATAGCTCCCACACATTGGGTTTGATATTTAGGTATTTACGGTCATGGGAACGAGAGGCTATGAAATAAACCTCATTATAGACATGGTTGCAGTCGATGCCTTCTCTTATACTTCCCTTACATCACAATCGCAAAACTACTATATCCAAAACAAGACCCAACAGTTTTCTTTCACCCATTATTTTATACACCGTTCAGCTTGCGCAAAATAGAAATACGCACTATGTTTACACAAGCGCATTCGACATTCCAATTCAAGAGCTCGCTGAAGCCGATCGATACTGTTCACAACCGGAACTTTACTCAGAGGTAAGCTATTTTGTTACTTCATCACAGGACATGGAAGCGCCGAATTAAGCTTAAGAGAATATGCGGCCCTTTTTTTTCACGTCAGAACTTTACCAGTTGTTTACACATGAATAATTACAACACAATGACACCAGGGAATGGATTATCACAGGGTGAGGCAAGGATTGCTGTTGTGTTGCATGGCGTGTGGCAATAGGCAGGGTGTGTGGCAATAGGCTAGTTGCTGCTAAAGGGAAGAAGAAGGATGCTTATACCAGTGCAAGGATTTCAGTACTAACATCCAAGCAATGTAGATGTCTCTGGTGTTTCATCCATCTCACTTCTGCAGTAGCTGCAAACATGTGTTGGACAAAATCACTTCTGAAAATGAGAACAAGATGCTATTTAGGAGCACCCATGACAGTGCAAGATGAATTCAGAAGCATTGACAATGCACATTTAATTTACCTGAACTGACATGGTATAGACCACAGGGCACAACTCCACAACTCCACAACTCCAGGCCTGTAGGGAGGTCGGGAAATTGGGGTTGTCCACTTCAGGCTCAATATGAAAAGCGTGTGTGTGTGTGTGGGGGGGGGGGGGGGGGTTGTCCATTTCAAGCTCCATATGAAAAGTTGGGGGGGGGGGGGGGGGGAGGGGGATAGTTAAATGTTTTCGACAGCAGTTTGCGACATGTAGTGATGGGATAGTTAAATGTTTTCGACAGCAGTTAAGTTCCAGTTAACTACTGTGAAAGAGGTTCTGCTTTTTGCGCAGTTAATTAAGTTAAACAAATTCATTACCTTTTCTATATGCTTTATGTTAAGTTAAAGTTTACTAAACTGGTTTTTGCTACAACCCAGTTAAGTTGACAATTTAGTTAAACAGTCACACGAAGTTTATGTAGTTCAAATTGGATTCAAGATTGCGCTATTCAATTTCTTTCTGCTTCAACTGAATTGCGTAGCCTGCTCCATAAATGCTCAGAGCTGGCTGAAATAATAGTATTTCCTGCTATTTTAGAATAAAAGTTCTGCTCTTTTCTTTTGGTCCAAAACTCCACTGAATTGATCATACTCTTTAAATCTTGGTATTGTCTGCCATTTCTGGGTCAAGTGCATTGGGCCAGGATTACGTTAAGGCAAGATATAACAAATTTAATTAGATTTAGACCTTTGTAGGAATTTATTTGTAAAACAATTAAATTACACTGTGCAAAAACTTTGTTATACGATAGCGTATTCTATAGCGTATATTTGAATATACACCTTAAATATACACACCAGCGTATAGAACCATATACGCAGGTGCGTATATTCAAATATAACCGATCACGTGACATTTGTGGTTGCTTAGCAAACCGTTGAATTCACTTTGTGGCTACGTTGTCGGTCACCGTATACTAGTGCTTCATATTCCGTATATTATCCTCCTACCACTCCCACCCCTCGTTCCCGATCCAGTTTAGTCAATTTAAAATTTTAATCATTTTGCACATGTACAACAAAACAACAAACTAACAGTCCGAGGCGGCAATCTGCATATATTCGATCCAAGGCACCTGTACAGAATACGAACAATAAATTCATATCGTAAAAAAAATATTTCACTCACCACATATCATATCCTCGTTCTGTTTATACATGATTCTATATATAAAGCAACAGATACATTATCGGGTAAGTGATATGCTTACCTTTCTTGTCTCCTATCTCCGATGTTTGACTTAAAACAATGGAACAGTGCGGGTTAAACACTTACCGTACCGTCCGGTCGGAGTCTGCAAGTTACCTTAGCAAAACACAACAAATGAATAGGCCTATACCTTTTTACATCGCGCTCCATTGTGCCTGTTGTTCTATCATTTCGGTTGTTCAACCGAACGGGAACACTTAGGACACTTGCCAACCTAGTGCAAATAGAGAAAGGTGAATTCATTCTTTAGCAACTGCAACACATAATACCGGTAACTTGTACACTCTGGAAAGACGAACTATTGCCATTTAACGATCAAAACCCTGATCTCAGCGCGATTCAACACGACCATGAAATAGCCCGCCTAAAATCTACAAATCACATGCACGGTTAGTTAACCACATTTCTAATTGGAGCACTTTTGTATCGTACTACACATACATGTGTACAGGGGTCCAATAGAGGTCTACTGTGTAGGCATTCTACTGCTTCCATTGTAGCATTTACTGGGATCCGATGTGATCATGACCAAACTCAACTGGCGAGTTAGCATAGGCCATAGCCATGCACCATGGGCCCGGCCTACCGCTCACAAAATTTACCGCCGTATATACACCAAGCAGACATACATGTATATAGCTAACCTTTGACGTCCAGCAGCATTAATACAAGCAAAGTAGCACTCCGACTTCGATGCCTACACACCTTCCTACCTCACGTGGGTCCGGGTACGGGACTGACCACTCATGAATTAATTCTATGGTATACATATGTAAACAGTGGGAATGAAATATACGCAGTAGTACAGTATATTCAAATATACTCTTAAGAATACACTATCGTATATTTTGGTGTGCTTATATAAACGGTGACGTATTTGACACTTGCGTATTCTCAAATATACGCGGTCGTACACTTCAAATATACTACACAGGGTATATTTTGCGCATTCCTCAAATATACGCATAAATATACACTATCGTATAACAAACTTTTTGCACAGTGTTAGCTATTTGAGGCAAGTACATTTCGATTTGCTAAATAATGTAGGTTTGTAACATTGTATGAATGTATAACAACACTCTGATCCAATGTGGGGGACAGAACTTCCGAGATGGCTCACATACACATGTACATGTGTGTATTATTTGTATTACACATGATCATAATTTACATGGCCTTCTGCATGAAGCGCTGAGGTATACATGCGAGCCCATTTGGAAAATGAGAGTTAGCAGAGACTTGCATCATTGCCATTAGCATGTCTGCAAGTAAGTATACCCAATTGAGGCAAAGTATATAAGAATGCCATTGTACCTTGGACCGAGAAATCCTCAGTTAACTAATTTATTTTATCTAGTTAAAACATAAAACCAGTTAAGTTAAGGTATGTGCTTATGTACTGAGTTAAGTTATAGTTAAATATCACCTGGCCATATAAGTGTACGTACGTGTAAGTTAAGATAATAACTGCAATAATTGACCAAAATAAGTTTTTAAAGTAGGTAACTATCCCAACACTAGTGGCATGCACATAATACCCTGAGGCAATATGTAATGCATGTACACCGGCATAAGTACCGTAAAATCTCGATTAAACGCCGCGGCTTTGAATCAGCTTACTAGTGAAATTTTTGTTCAGTAGTGTTGAAAATTAAAATGCTTCTTTTGAACGATACACAGCAACCTCAGCAGCTTTTGGAAATGCAATTCCCAATGTATCCTGCATGTATTTATCTGTTGCAAGTTTGCTCAAGTTCCACTCACGGTCGTAAATCTTGCTCGCCACGGATGCGATGTAACGACATTTGTGCCCGTTGGGATGCACGCTTTTTAATAGCGTAAGTTGGCTATACACATGCGGTAACTTCCATACGATCACCTCTCGGCGTTTAAACTTATAACAATCATTCTCTTCCGAAGTTACAGTCATTTAAAACAAGTACATGTGTAGGTCTTTCCCGCTCGTTTGGCGTCTGATATATTAAAATTACTAAATGTTGCCAACAATAACTCATCACATGACCAATAGGCAATAACAATTACCGCATGCATGTTTCACAAGCAATAACTGAAACCAGTCCCCAATTCACGCACGCGCAATGCATCAGTCATGTACATATAATCTGCAGCAACAGGTAAAAATCGGAAGAAGTGCTATGATAAACTGTTCGTAGATCAGCATTTCCAAGCCTAGAAGGGGCAAAAAAATGCGTTCGCGGATCGCAAACGAATTTGGCACTGATTAATGAGTATCGCTGCAGTAGCTGGATGGCAGAAGGTGAACTGCATGAATTCCTGCAGGGCGAGCTCCTTAAAAACAGCTGATTGTACAATAGTGAGAGGTTCAATGTGGTATAAAAATAAAAAAACAATCCCGACCTTATTTGCTGCATTATATTCCATTTTGGAAAAGCTCAAGCTTAGTCAAGGCATCGGCACGTATGATTCAGATGCTATGGACGGTCATCATGAGGTGGATGTTGATTGCAGTTCTTATACCGCAACCTCTAATTATAAATAACCTTACTATTGTCTCCATTGTTACTTCCTCCCACGCACTAACCACATGCACACATGCACTGTACCTTCAGCTGCATGTTCAGGAGGCGCTTAGTCTCGTCCCCAGGCCCTGTTTTATTAAAGTTACGGGGGTGAAAAACAGGGCCTGGTAGACACTGCCAGGGTCCTAGCGCGCATGCGCTAGTTTGTCCCAGAATACCTGGGGTAACCGTAATTTCCTTTTGGAAACCATTCCGTATACTCGTCTGATTTCGCGATGGCGTATTCTGCTCGTCTGATTTCGCTCGTTAAGACACGATACCGCTTCTCGGAACTCAACAGAATACGCCATCGCGAAATCAGACGAGTATAGGAATGTTTTCCAAAAGGAAATTACGGTTACCCCAGGTACGCTAGGACCCTGGCAGTGTCTACCAGGCCCTGTTTTTCACCCCCGTAACTTTGCCATCCAACTATAACAATGCCAAATTATTTTGCGATCGATTCTACATGTAGGCTTGGAGATGCTGATCTACGAACAGTTTATCATATAGCACTTCTTCCGATTTTTACCTGTTGCTGCAGATTATACATGTACATGACTGATGCATTGCGCGTGCGAGAATTGGGGACTGGTTTCAGTTATTGCTTGTGAAACATAATTTTACGGGTGTAACGTTATTGGTCATGTGATGAGTTATTGTTGGCAACATTTAGTAATTTTAATATATCAGACGCCAAACGAGCGGGATCGGGAAAGACCTACTTGTTTTAAAACGACTGTAACTTCGGGAGAGAATGATTGTTATAAGTTTAAACGCCGAGAGGTGATCGTATGGAAGTTACCGTATGTGACCCCCTTGCCGTGTCATCCCGGGAATGGATCAAAACATTAGCGGCCATATTGTTTTGGCCCCAAATGTGTGCGTTATTTAGAATTTGTGTTTTCATTACGTACAAAAATCACGGCCTAATAATTTTATTCATAAGTTTAAGCATGAACATATACTTAGAGCCGAATGAAATGGTTATGGGTTATTGCGGGCGTACAATTTACATGTAGTGTTAGATTACGTCATCGTTGTTGTAGATACACAAATTTCTAAATAACGCACACGTTTTGGTCCAAAACAATATGGCCGCTAATGTTTTGATCCTTCCCGGGATGACACGGCAAGGGGTCTATAGCCAACTTACGCTATTAAAAAGCGTGCATCCCAACGGGCACAAATGTCGTTACATCGCATACGTAGCGAGCAAGATTTACGACCGTGTCTGGAACTTGAGCAAACTTGCAACAGATAAATACATGCAGCCTGTGATGCAGGATACATTGGGAATTGCATTTCCAAAAGCTGCTGAGGTTGTTGTGTATCGTTCAAAAGATACATTTTAATTTCTAACACTAACAAAAATTTCACTAGTAAGCTGATTCTTGCCTCGACTAAAAGTCGCGGCGTTTAATTGAGATTTTACGGTAGCTATATAGTATGTGCATGGAAGAAGGCTGGAAGAATGAGTTATATATTAGGTGTGCATAAGGAAGGGGCCTTTGATTTGATTTGATTTACAGGACATGGAAATACATGTATTCGAGCATATAAAGTTGAATTGGGAGGGGAGGGGCACGTGCCCCCATGCAAACAAAATGTACTATTATAGTATGCAATAGTATCTCTATACACACAACACATGACAAATTAAGGCTGAAAGCTCGCTTCAAACGAACGTTTAACGCTAGCCTAAGATTCCCAAGCGCTAGTGCAAAGTTTTCTCAACGCTAGCTACAGGTGGACGAGTAAGTAGATTCACGGGTTATATGAGTTCACCACTAATAACAGCGACCTAGCGCGGGTGCAACAAACCAAGGATTATTTTAAAATTACATGCATGTACATGCATGGATTGGAAACCCACATTGAACTCACGTATAAAATTTTGTCACTGTACATGTCCTGGTTTCGCCTCGTAACCCGACCAAGAGACAAAACTAAGCCTTCTTTAGCCTTTGAAGAGGTTTGTACTTGCTGTACTAAGCTTTTGTGTGTTTCTTATGTACAGATATGTAACAACAGTGTCCTTTGTACAGTTTTTACCTTGTTTGTTCCGATTCAAATCTATTTGGCACGTGGCGCCTCTGTGTGCTGGCTAGTTTCCGTACCAATGGGCCAATCTTTATCGCTACAACGTTGCCATGTAGCCCACGGAGGTTTATAGGCCGACTACGTATCTCAGGTCTTAGAGGCATTGTGTTTAGGAGATAATAACCATTTTGTCGCGGAAAAGAGCTAGTTTTGAGGGCAGGCTTGTCGGGTCCAGCAAGGGATGGTGCTGTACTGACATTCTACACAGTCGTTTATAAGCCGAGATTACAAACTTGTAGGGCAGTAGCCTTTGTTTAGTGATATATAGCATCCCTAGTGTATGCACGTTTCTTTATCTTTAACGGGCACTGTATATAACACTTAATAACTATAGATTGAATGCCTAAAATGAAAAAGAGTACGAAGAAATTCACTGGCGTTAGTGGCGTACACTCCTGTGCGCCTCTGTGTTCACCGTTGGTCTCATCTAGCTCTGAAGCAGCCATGGCAATCATGAATAATTCATGCAAACGAGGCTAATAGTGCCACAAATTTTTGCGGGTTTCCCCTAAATGCCGGCATAGAGCTGACTTGTCGCATGCAACTCAAATGAATATGGACAAAACGTTCCGTAAACTATCAGTAAACTAAAGAATTACGGAACTTTTACCCATATTCATTCGAGTTGCATGCGACAAGTCGGCAGGAAGTCGCCCATTTATGCCGGCTTTTAAAGCTAGCCAAAGTTTTCTCAACGCTAGCCACAGGTGGACGAGTAAGTAGATTCACAGGTTATTGCAATGAGATTGACCACATCAAACAGCGACCTAGCGCGGGTGCGAACAAACAGTACACATAACCTCTTCCCTTCCTATACATCCCACGATTAAAGTGCTGGTACATGTACCTTGTCACATAATTATACATCCCATAATTGCTGATTCAGCAACGTTTGTAGTCATTGTGTGATATGGTACTGATGGGGAAGTGTTCTATTTTAAACCAGTGTCTGCATGAGGGCATGAGGGGAGGAGGTGTCTGCATGAGGGAAGGAGGTGTCTGCATGAGGGGAGGAGGTGTCATGCTTGTATTATTGTTCAGTGGTGACCTTCAGTTGCAAAAGTGTGTGTGTGAGTGTGTATGAGTGTGTGTGTGAGTGTGTGAGAGTGTGTGTGTGAATGTGTGAGAGTGTGTGTGTGAGTGTGTGTGAGTGTGTGTGTGTGAGTGTGTGTGTGAGTGTATGTGTATGAGAGTGTGCGTGTATTATGACATCACTCTATGACTTTGTGCAGGCAGTGCAGAATTATGGGATAGTTACTTGTGCCCACCTGGTTACTTGCCCACCTGGTTATTTGCTGCCTGGTTACTTGCCCACCTGGTTACTTGCTGCCTGGTTACTTGCCCACTTGGTTATTTGCTGCCTGGTTACTTGCCCACCTGGTTATTTGCTGCCTGGTTACTTGCCCACCTGGTTATTTGCTGCCTGGTTACTTGCCCACCTGGTTATTTTCTGCCTGGTTACTTGCCCACCTGGTTATTTGCTGCCTGGTTACTTGCCCACCTGGTTACTTGCTGCCTGGTCTTCTGCTGTATTAGTGAACACCTAACGCATATTTAGACATTGTATGTCTCGATCTCTCTATGAAGTATTTATACAACACAATCTCTTCAGGGGGTGTGGTGCTCACGTATTTGGGGCCAGTAAGTGTTAAGCCTATTCATAGGGCCATTTCACACACACACACACACACACACACACACACACACACATCTTGCCTAATGTAGTGGCTAGATCACCTGCACAGCACATCCATCGTATGATGGTCCCCAGGCCCAATTGAATTGAAGGTAAAATGGCACTGTTGATGATCTTCCTGCAGCTGTTAGGGGGTGTAATCTGCATATTTCGGTAACTACCATACAGAGAATAATTTGTAAAATGGCACTGTTGATGAGTACATTCTCCCTGCACCATGAAGTTGTACTGGTGATAAAGATGTCTAACAGGATCTTGGCCTGCATAGTACACCATATTATGGGCAGAATATTGTCCTGCATAGTACACCACGTTATGGGCGCTTTTGGCTAGTTGTTTTGTTGTTGTTGTTACAGCAGTAGAGAGTTCCCATGACCACATCACAAGATTTCCTATCAGCTAACCAAACCACTTGAGGCTTGACAAGGTCAGCGGTACATGTACATGAATTCACTCTTTAAACATTTATTACACGTGATTGAAGCATGGCATGCAGGTGAATAAAGTGGCAGGTAAGGTCTGGCTCACACTGCAAGTTGAATAAGGTGTGGGGGTGTGATGATCTGGTGCAATAATTAATAACATCTTTCCTTGCAACCTTTGGGGAAATTGGCATTGTCACAATAATCAATAATTATATATATGACTTATCAAAGTTATCAATGTGGTATTTTTATACCACAGGCAAGTTTAAAACGCTCCCATTGCACAGATCATGTGTAAGAACTAGTCGATGTAAAATTTTGTCCCTCTTCTGGATGAGTTGAGGGTGTGTGTGTGTGTGTGTGTGTGTGTGTGTGTGTGTGTGTGTGTGTGTGTGTGTGTGTGTGTGTGTGTGTGTGTGTGTGTGTGTGTGTGTGTGTGTGTGTGTGTGTGTGTGTGTGTGTGTGTGTGTGTGTGTGTGTGTGTGTGTGTGTGTGTGTGTGTGTGTGTGTGTGTGTGTGTGTGTGTGTGTGTGTGTGTGTGTGTGTGTGTGTGTGTGTGTGTGTGTGTGTGTGTGTGTGTGTGTGTGTGTGTGTGTGTGTGTGTGTGTGTGTGTGTGTGTGTGTGTGTGTGTGTGTGTGTGTGTGTGTGTGTGTGTGTGTGTGTGTGTGTGTGTGTGTGTGTGTGTGTGTGTGTGTGTGTGTGTGTGTGTGTGTGTGTGTGTGTGTGTGTGTGTGTGTGTGTGTGTGTGAGCACTTGTACATGTGCCCCCATATAACCATGTGTGGCCATTGGGTGGTTGCACGCATGTCAGTTCAGTATTGAAATTATCCCATAATTAAAGGCTTGTGTAGTGCAGTCACATCAAAGCAAGAAATCACCAGGGGGATGTGTGATCTGTGTGGGCAAAGTGTTGACTGATACCTTGTTACATAATAACCTCTCCCCCTCCCCCTTCCCACACCTCCTTTACATCCCATAATTGCTGATTCAGTAAATTTATACTCCTCAGGCCTATGTTGAGGTTTGGAGTCATTATGTGATGTACTTTAACCTGTACATGTACTGATGGGGAAGTTTAAACCAAATGGTAGAGTGGATTTTAACAGTTTCTGATCTCAGTTCTAAATGGCACGCTACAGATTAAGGACTTGGAACCCGCTACCTTTCAACTTGCGATCACTTCTCTGCTTAATCCTGCCTCTGCACTGGTCAGTAATGATATTTTAAGTTGTAGCTGATACTATACAACCTCTGATCCCTTTTTGTTCCACAAACCCAGGAGCACTTACTTCACTACTGGACTGTTGGCTTATTGCATCTAGGATGGGAAAGCCATCAATCCCATAATGAGGGTTTGCTGAACACAACACCAGGATCAGAGACTGGGAATCAATTGCAGCTTTGCTGGGCATTAACTTTTCCCCTGAATGGTTCCTAACTGCATGCAGATGTAGTTCCTATGCAGTGCATGTATCTGCATTCCGGCTGAGCTTATAATGTTTTGATCACAATCAAAATATAGCATCGTAGGTATGTATAGGCATTATAGCAAGGGTGAGTGTCTGCAGTCTAGATACATATAGGAGAGAATTCTCTGGAACTGAAGACACATATACAACCTCTACTTCAGCACTGAACCATTCATGTACCATGTCAATCCCAGGGTCAGCTTTACAAATCAGGGTGGGTTGTCCTGGAGTGGGGGTGGGGGTGAGGGGTTGGCATTTGTTTACACAAGCTGGTTCTTTGATCTGTTTACACTGAACTTGACCCAAAATGTCACAGCAGTGGGTGGATCATGGATTACATCCCACTTACATTCAATATAAATACAGTACATGTGGGGTCTGGGAATGTTGGCACAGTTTTAAGAATGTTATAACCAATTGCATGTCTCTATATGAAGTATTTATGCAACGCAATCTCTTCAGGGGGTGTGGTGTTCACATATTTGGGGCCAGTAAGTGTTAAGCCTATTCATAGGGCCATTTCACACACACACACACACACACACACACACACACACACACACACACACACACACACACACACACACACACACACCTAGCCTCATGTAGTGGCTAGATCACCTGCACAGCACATGCATCATGATGGTCCCCAGGCCCGATATAATTGAAGGTGAAGAACTTTCTGCAGCTGTTAGGGGGTGTAACACCCTCCTTTCTGTAACTATGGCGACCATACAAAGAATGCTTTGTAGTGGATAAAATGGCACTGTTGTGAGTACATTTTCCCCACACCATTAAGTTGTACTGGTGATAAAGATGTCTTGGGAGTACATCATAACATGGCCCGGCATGGAGAGAATATTGTGGGCGGTTTTGTTGTTGTTACAGTGGTATAGTTCCCATAACCACATCAGAAGGATTTTAATCTTTATAATCAGCTAATCACACACTTTGAGGCATGAGAAAAGGTCAGCTGCACATGTAATGCATGATGTTACATAATTTACTTTTAGTGATTTATGCATACATGTGGTTTTAAAGCATGCAGGTGAATAAACAGTCTAGTAATGGTTCTACCAAACAAACTGCATTCACTCAATGGTATGTCTCTGTGACATAATCAGGAGTGGTGGTGTGATGATCTGGTGTAATAAATATTAAAATCTTTCCTTGCAACCTTTGAGAAAAATATACATTGTGCATGTGATCATCATCAATGTGGTATTTTTATTCCACAGGGGGCTTTAATGATCTATTGCTATTACTGAGAACTACTGAGAGCTACTGAGTGAACTAACTAGTTAATGTAGAATTTTGTCCCACTGCTGGACGAGTTGAGGGTGTGTGTGTGTGCCAGTGTAATTTTCCCTTGTACATGTGCCTTGTGAGGCTGTATGCATGTCAGTTCAGTGTTGTACCTATCCCATAATGATTGGAGGGGTGTGTAGTGCACTCACATCAAAACAAGAAATTATTGGGGAGATGAATAATTGACAATGGTAAAGTGTTGTCAGAAATTTACCATGTTACAAATAACCTTTACCCTCTCCTCCTTTACATCCCATAATTGATGATTCAGCAGATTGTACTCCTCAGGTCTATGTTGAGGTTTGGAGTCGTTGTGTGATGTACTTTAACCTGTACATGTACTGATGGGGAAGTTTAAACCAAATGTTAGAGTGGATTTTAACAGTTTCTGATCTCAGTTCTAAATGGCATGCTACAGATTAAGGACTGGGAACCTGCTGCCTTTCAACATACCATCTCTCGTATGACTGGTGGGTCAGCAGAACATGGTGGGTCAGCAGAACATGGTGGGTCAGCAGAACATAGTATGCAGTTACAATACTATTTAGATGGTCGTACAGATTTGATTGTAAATGTCAATATTTGCACTTGTGGATGAGGACCAGGTGCTTAAGGTGGCTTTTAACATTTTTTTACTCCCTCCCTCCAAATACAAAACAGCCTCTGCACTAGATGTACATTTTAGCACACTTGCTATTTTTAAGTTGTAGCTGATACTATACTCTAGCGATACTTCTGGTAGGATTGATTCCCAACCTCTGATCTTGTTTTGCTCCACAAACCCAGGGAGTACTTCAGTACTTCACTACTGGATTGTGGGCTTATTGCATCTAGGATGGGAAAGCCACCAATCCCATAATGAGGGTTTGCTGAACAAATTAAAAACTCAGGATCAAAGACTGGGACTGAATTTCCATGCTGGGCATTACACTGATTTTCCCCTGAATGGTTGCTGATGTAGTTCATTTGCATGTACCGGCTGCATGGATGGGACTTATCTAGTGCATAGAATGTTTTGATCATGACCAAAGTATGGCATCCTACTGAGCTAGGTATGCCTAAGCCTGGTATCAAATACATTATGGAAAGGGGGATGTGTCTGGCTGGATGTGTACAAGAAAGAAATTCTCATACAACCTCTACTTCAGCCCCATGGGCCACACCCCCTATGCTATATACATGTATATATTTGCTCTCTCATCACTGTTATAAATACAAGAATCAAATTGCCCCTTGCCTTGTTAAATTTAAATAAACAGTGGAATGTGTGCAAATGAATCCGGCACACGTTCACAGCACATGGATGAGGTTCTTGGACCCATCACACACATACACAAACCCATCAATGTCAGTGGCTATCCCATAAGAGACTCCACTGCTTCCTTCCACCGGCAATGTGGCAATAAACTGACCATCAAGTCCAAAAACAAACACGCACGTTCCCGAACTGTTGCAATCAACCACAAACAGCTGCTGCTGGATGGGATTGAAGCAGATGGCAGCGGGAAAGGACAGGTCCTGGTGGTGTATGGAGCTGGAGTAGACATGGTCGGCAGTGAACACCTGCACGCTGGGCACACCCTGGCCAATGACGTACAGTCGTCCATCAGAAGAGCCAGCTACATCTGTGGCCCACTTGGTTGCCTTATCTTTGATGACCCCCAGCAGCTGTAGGCCCAAAGTGAACACCTGGATGCGACTGTTGTCTCTGTCACACACATACAGCTTCTTGCCGATTACGTGGATGCCCCTGGGATTATCAAACTCCCCATGCTGTGCTCCTTTTTCACCCACCATTTTAATTAACCTTCCATCCTTATCTAGCTTTATTACACTGTGAGGGACAGAGACGTAAATGTTGTCCTCGTTGTCAATGGTGATGCCCCAGCAGCTTCTAAACCTCGCGTTCTTAATTTCCTGTACCTTTTTCCCAAGCCTCGTTCGGACAGCTATGTAATCGGTGTCCTGCTGTGATATGAGGGCCAAGTCCTTGCTGCTGAAGTCCAGAGCTGTGGGACAATGCAGAGCTCCAATGGTTCTGTTCACTGCTCCCATCTGGTCCACCTCAATTGAGACAAACACGTCCAAGGGGCTTCCCCCGATCACCTTCCCATTCTCCTCGGCACAGATATGGTGATGGCCTCGTACCTTTGGGGTGTAGGTCACCTGATACACCGTGCTGCACTCGTGGGAGGACACTTTCATCGGCACGACAACAGAATTGTCTGCAACTGACACCAGCACGGCCTTGACCCCAGCCGGCTGTGGGACTGAGGTAGAGCAACGGAGGGAAAAGCAGGCTTCCTTCCCCACAGCTGCACGTGCGATCCCCTCCCCACTGAAGTTGGACTGGTAGACCCTTGTTCCTGCTCTACATATGTTCTTGACTTCCTCCAAGCAGTGTACATCAACTATGATATCCGGCACCTCAACGGGCAGCCTAGGGATGTGGGCGTGTTTGGCCGCCTCCTGGTTCATGAGGACTTCCAGCTGCTGCTGCATGTTGATGAGCTCCTCGTCCCCAGATACCGCCATCACGTTCTGTACCCTGCTGGACAGTTCTTCGACGCTCTTCACGACCAAGCTCAGTGCCTGCTCTTGTTCGCAGAGTGATTTCATCTTGCGCACGCTCATCTCCGCCAGGCGGTCCAGAAGCTCCTCCCGCCTCTGCTGCAGCACTGCGGCTATCTGGTCGAACTGTTTGTTTATCTCGCTCGCAGCCATCTCGGTCTGCTCGAGGATGTGGGTCTTTCTCAGTTCTACGGACTCAAGACTGGCCCTGGTGAAGCTGTCTATAGACTTCATGTGCTCGAGACGCTCTTTTACCGTTTCGCGACACCTGTTAGCGGCAAGCGTGACGTCCTCGTAAGTGTGGCCCCTATGCGCAGTTTGCGCACACTCGGCGCACAGTATACTGTTGCAGTCGTAACAGTAACGGCTTACGACAATATCGTGTTTCCTACATGTGTACCTAGCCTTGGGGGAAGTTGGAGCTCTTACGCTTGCACCAGGTCCACTAGCACTTGTCTGACTAGTGGTCTGTTCCGTTGGACTCGCTCCGACATTGACGTTGCTGCTGTCTCCGCCGCACGATGACACATCTTCGCTATTCATGCCTCCCCTCTCCTGCTCCGAAGCCAGCTGACTTGAGTCCAGTGTTGCAAAGCTGGCGTGAGACTCGCTGCTCGAATCCGATAAGCCTGCCATTAGATCACTATTATAATAGATTATTAATAGACTTTTATAAATCCTAAAAAATTTGTAATTACCAATCATGCATGTATATATGTGACACATTTCCGCGAAGCCAGCCCATGCTCCATGCCAATTGTGTGGTTTAATTACTCAATAGACTGTAATCACACTTTAACTTTACGAGGAATGTTATAAAGGCCGGCATAATATGGACAAATGTTCCGCAAACGATCAGTAAACTAAACAATTACGGAACTTTTACCCATATTCATTTGAGTTGCATGCGACAAGTCGGCTCTGTGTATGCCGAGTCGCATTTGGCCATTTTTCCTTTCCTCTTGTCAGCCTGCAACTGCAAATTATATCATAGTGTACATGGCTATATGGCCTTCGCGAGCCTTTAATCGCCCTTTGTTTTCTTGCCTGGGAAAGGCTCCATGATTCATGACACAAAACAGCAAAAGCAACAGCAAATAGGCCACAATTTGTTGCCGTTGAACAGCCTGAAATCATGGCCAGGAATAGCGGACATGAAACCCACGACGCGCGTCATGAAATACAAATGAAGTATAGAACGTCTATGGAGATTTGCGTACATGCAATTCTTTGCTGGAGACCCGTAACATAACTGAACTATGTTTCCAGGCCTAATAGTGATAAAGGTACTCTGAATGCATCTTCTTTTATTATTTTGTTCTGCCAAAATGTGCACACAGCTAATTCGAAACTGGGTCAGGTTATGAAAATACATGAATTCACAGTATTGTAACAAAGGAGGTAAATTAGATGATGTAAGCAACAGGCACGCTCGAAGGAAAGTACAAGATGTATAGTTAGTTGCACAAGTAGAGCATTGGAATTCCTGCCATCATAGGGGATTACTCCCGTATGATGACTCAATATCGACAACTCCGACAGCACCGAGGCAAATCTAAGGGTTTTGTATTTGCTAGATAGATTCGGAGTAAGCGACAATTTTGAACTTTGCATGCTTTTTTCAGAGCTTCCAAGTTCTATAATGCCGCGTAAAAAAAAAGCACGCACCGAACTCAATGATACCATAGATATTTGTATCAAATATCTATGGTGATACCATGGAGCTCGTCCGTATCGAGGGATATGAAGGCGCCTATCGACCGTTTTAAAGTACTTTGTGTAAACACTTGTCAGTATTGCCATTATTGGTAATAGTATTACAAACAATACGTGCATGCATAAAAAATTTCATTCTTCTCAATGCAGATAGCAAAGAACCCAGCATCTGGTATAATATAAGGTACTATTAAAACAATGATAATTATAGATAAATAAATAAATACACCCTATTATCACTACTGGTCTGGGACAAAACATCTGGAGAGGATGGCTACAGCGTTGGCTCTAACTAAGCAGAGGTTCAGCCTGCCATATAGCTCAGCTAGGACCACAGCCTTAGCCCTGTTGGAACCATCTGGTAAAAAAAAAATTAGAACTCTGAATGGGTGTGATAAAATGGATCATGTAGTGGGCTTCACGTGTACCATATGCATGCATGTATCCACCTCATCCTGACTTAATTCAGCTGATCAATGTGAATGCAGTTCAGGAATTGATTCTCTGGCTAGACCATGCTGTGAATAAGGTCTATAGGTTGTCTGCACTTTTGACCTATCTATTGTCTCTCTTGTTACTCTTGTACTTATATAGATGTTTTGGATGAGCTCTGCATGATGTTGCCTGCAGGAGTTCACTACCACTGGCCTATGAATGTGATAAAACGGTATACAATAATCATGGCTTAACCACTGTACTTTTGTGCATAACAACCATGCACAAGAGTTTTTTTTACATGTAGTTATTCGGATGTGTGCATGAGTTTTAGAACTGAATCATAAATGTACATCTCCTTGTAATCACACATGTTACACAACTGCTATGGACTTCCTATTTTCAACGCATCATATATTACACATGGTAAAATGTTTATTGTGGGACCGGTGTTTGGAATTCAATTTAATTTTATTTAAATGAATAATTTCTTGTCTTAAATGACAAATGTATTGGTGAAATCAGAATTCTCAAATCTCTATCACAACCTTACATATTCACTCATGTCCTCCATTTCTGGCCAAGTGTCAGTGTGATCCGCTTATTGACTGTGCAGGGAAAAAAATCAATACAGCTTTTTGCTGTTTATACACAGCAAAAAAAAAAACGTATCAAATCAATTATTGATTTCATAAGTTAACGGATTTTTTAATCAATTGTTAAACGCATGATTTGATAGAAATCAATTGTGAATCAATAATTGATTTGACTTTTTTGCTGTGAATTAGTCTCCACTGGAAGATCTGAATGTCCCATGCTATCATAAACCTTTATCTCTCCACCTAAAGCAACGTTCAAATTAAACCACTCGCACAATCTAAGCGGCTTAGATTTTAGCAGAGATAATACATAGATTATCTCTGATTTTAGCAATCAAATATGAATACGGCCCGATTGAAAACCTTTGACCCGCTTTAAAACCAACAAGGAGGGTATTTTCGGCTATAGCTGTCGATGATAGCCTCAAAGCCAACAATATTAAAATCACTATCATTCTCGTGCGTTTTCCGTGAGTCAGACTATGCAAATAATGTATACATGTATAAGCAACACGGGCAGATCCAGGGAATTTGGAAGGGGGGGGGGGCACAGTTAGAGGCGCCGCTCCGGGGAGAGTGCATGAGGGGCGTACCCCTCCCGCCCAGCTAGGGCCCGCTACTAGGGGGTATGAGGGAGCGCTGTAAACTCCCCCATCGGGGCCTGGGGTGGAGCCCCAGAAACCAACGCGTTTTGCGTAAAATATAGCTCAGCTTTTTAATGCGATGCGCCAATCTTTTTAAAAAATTTTTAGTACATACTCTTCTTTTCAATACGTATGTTTGCAAATATAATCGTAATCATACTTTATAATTGGCCCTTCCCGTGTACATGTATCCGCGCTGTAGCTAACCGCGGCACTGTTTCGTGCGGGTATAAATCGCATGCGGTAGGCAAATTACACTCATGAATATTTAATGAGTCGGGAGGGGGGCTCGTGCCCCCGGTGCCCCCCCCCCCCCCCCCCCACAACCCCCTAGATTCGCCCCTGAGCAAATGGCAGGGTTGGCAACCTGTAAATGCACGTGGCTTATATAATATACGATCGACTAAATGATCGCATGAAGTATAGTGCAGTGTACGTGTGTGCAAGTGATACAATACATAATTTTAATAGTTGAGAGCACATATCAATGCCACGCCCCTTTTGATCCAGTGAAACTGCGGCTTGCTAGAAGGGACCTCTACTGTGACAACATAGTTAGTGGAGTGACCAGTGGTTGAGAGAGTACCTAGAGAAGGAGATGGGAGAGAGATAAAATGAACAAAATACAAGATGCAATAATAGCCCAGTCTCCACCTGCTCGTGTGAGAGTCTTGTAGACAGGACAGAGATATATGCCAGAGGTTGGCTGTTTCCGGTTAGCCACTGGGATTAGCCACATAACCAACATGTCAGTGTACAGCTCCTTGGGCTTGGATTCAGCCAGGAGCATTGTGGTCCGGTCAAACCTCGCCCCCTCCAAGAAGAGTCCCCTTATGTAACATCCGGAGGCAGGCCTTGTCTTGAGGTCATCAGTGGACTCTGCAAGCACCTGGAATATACAATCCTTTTCATTTGCAAACAAACAAATAACAGGTTTGCATACCTTGAAGTCAAAGGAAATGATATCAATCGAGATGACCGCTTTTCTGGCAAAGTTCTGAAGTGTACCGGTCAAGAAGGCTTGTGGGAAGAAAAAGCCTGAGATCCAGAACACTGGAGGGATGCCATTGTCGATCCAGTGCTGGATGAAATGCATCCGAGCCACCAAGTCTAGCACCCAGGAGGCCAGGGGCTTTAAAGATGGGTACGCCTATTGCAGGGCGTTGGACTTGTATAAAAAAATTGCACAACACAAAAATAACAAGGCAATGTATATACGCAGTGTATCTGTGCTGAAAGTACGGTCACTATATGTATATACGATATTCTCTTTGATTGCATACCCAAAGGCCTGACCCACTCAAGCATACCTTGGCTGCCCACAGTGTTGGTACAGAGTTGTTGTACAGACTGTTGAACATTGTCTCAAGCTCCTGGGACATCACAACAAGGCCTTTCAGAGCCTTCAGCAGGTCATTCAAAGTAGACTGGATGGTACCCAGGAGACGATTGTACCTAATTACCTGCACAAATGAGGGATACCTAGTTGATGTCTGACACGTGTGAGAATATCTTGTACAGGTAGTCCTTTAAGATAAAGGGCCACATGTAATGGATTATGTTTGTGTATGTTGTGCCCTGTTACAGGAACGTGAAGGGGATAGAGGCATATTTTGTCCCTTATTTTCATCATAAACATCTGCACAAATGTCCCCATGTTCCCATGTTAGTCTCTCTATAGTAATGATGGGTTACCATCCCCCCACATCCCCTGCCTCCCTCATCCGAATACGTTGGCCCCTACCTCCTGGACTATAACAGTATTCATAGACTCCTCATACATCACAGGGTACTTCTTCATCACATCAGACAAGGACACAGGAGATGGAACCTTGGCCAATATCTCCTTAGCAATCCTTTCCACAACCTACAGATCAAGAAAACAACTAGACCTTGAGGAAACTGTCTACATGTACAATGCAAGAGGGAATCATACATACACCTGGACACACAATATATGCACACACAACACACACACACACACACACACACACACACACACACACACACACACACACACACACACACACACACACACACACACACACACACACACACACACACACACACACACACACACACACACACACACACACACACACACACACACACACACACACACACACACACACACACACACACACACACACACACCTCTTCTCTGGAAGACCCAGCCCCTTTGCTCGACTTGGGCTGCAGTAGCAGAATGCCATTGAGAAGGGAGTCAGTTTCATTGATGGCAAAGGTGATGTTGGCGTTCTCATGCAAGCCAAACATGTCTGGAGTGTCGTTGATGGGGCAGGCCTTAATGAAGGCCATGTAGGCCTTGTGCTCAGAGTCAGATGGGAGCTGGTGGTACACTTCTGATTCAGAAAACCTGTAGTCTGGGCTGAGTGCCTGTGGGACATAGAAGTCCTCCAGAATGTTCATGATGCAGCGTCTGTCCCAGTCATCAGTGACACGCCCACCATAGTTGATGTGGCCAGCAGTATATTTGAGCACCTGTGAGGAGGAGGGTGTTAGCATAACCAGAATAACCAGCTGAAAAGGGAAAATAATAACTTGCCCTTCTAGAATGTTCTAGTGACCTTTCCTTTTCACCCTTGGAACATTAACATGTCATCCTTCTGTTCCTAGTGTGCTGTGTTTATCTCTATTTATTACTCTTACTTATGGGAATGTCATATCTAACTAGAAGCAGTAACTATAATGCCCAGATAGTAATGTGTACAAATGCAGGCGCAGATCTACATAGGGGCGCACTCAGCGCATGCCCCTCCCCCCCCCCCCCCCCCCCCCCAACCCCCCGTTCGGCCTAATTGTACGATTGATAACGTGAATAGAAAGTGTCTCCAAGGTATACAGGAGAAGCCACAAAAACATTCTAAACTGCAGGAAATTGGTTGGCTGCTGGGGCGGAGTCCCAGACCCTACTGGAGAGCTTACAGCGCTCCCCCAGACCCCCTGGCTGGATTTTGGTCCCCGCGCACGCCCCCCTGTTCACAAATTCTTAGATCCGCCACTGCAAATGTACATGTAGACATCCAACCCTCCTGACCATACCTGACATCATACAATCCCTGCATCCTCCCCTGACCATCACATACTGCCTCCTCCCCTGACCATCACATACTGCCTCCTTCCCTGACCATCCCATACTGCCTCCTTCCCTGACCATCACATACTGCCTCCTTCCCTGACCATCACATACTGCCTCCTTCCCTGACCATCACATACTGCCTCCTTCCCTGACCATCACATACTGCCTCCTTCCCTGACCATCACATACTGCCTCCTTCCCTGACCATCACATACTGCCTCCTTCCCTGACCATCACATACTGCCTCCTTCCCTGACCATCACATACTGCCTCCTTCCCTGACCATCACATACTGCCTCCTTCCCTGACCATCACATACTGCCTCCTTCCCTGACCATCACATACTGCCTCCTTCCCTGACCATCACATACTGCCTCCTTCCCTGACCCCATTGTGCACTCCCTGCCTCCTCCTCTGACCATCATGCACTCCCTGCCTCCTCCCCTGACCATCATGTCTTCCTGCCTCCTCCCCTGACCATCATGCGCTCCCTGCCTCCTCCCCTGACCATCATGTCTCCCTGCCTCCTCCCAGGACCTACATGTACTCCCTCTAGTTCATGTATTGGGGGAGGTGTGGCTGTACCTTATATGGTATCTCCTCGTACTCATCCAGGAACATGCTCAGCTGACTGATGCATATCCTCAGGTCTCCATCAGTGAACTCATATGGGATGTTAAAGCCCAGAGCCCCAAACTTCCTCCTCTCTAGGGTCACACCATGGAAGATACACAGTGAAAACAGGAGGTGCTTGAGTTCGATGGACTGCAACAGTGAAGCAATGACATTAGCTGGTAAAAGTGGAACTCAAGGAAAGTCGCACACAGTTCATTCAACCTTCACATATTGACTACAGTACATTTATGTACAAGAATTACATGTACACCTGCAGAGAGCATGCCTACATTTACATGTAGGCACTGTCACACATACACATACATACCCATACATTGTACATTCCTATCAGTTTTCTGACCTTTTTATTGTTCTTAAGAAAGTCATCATTGAAGCCATTGAATGATTTAAGAAGGTTGGCTTTGATCCCCCTTGGAGGCTCCACTGTCATCTTGGAGCCATTCTGCAGGATGGGCACAGGGAACTTTGGACTGGGCATGCTGGTTAGCCAGACACGGAAGTCTCGATGGACCTGGGGTATTCAATGAGCATGGAGTTGAAAGGGCACATCTGAGGTGGACAGTTTACAGGTATGGGTGCAGGGGGAATGTGCAGGGGATGTGTGGGGGGATGTGCGGGGAATGTGTGTGGATGTGCAAGGTGTGTAGGGTACGAGGTGGGAGGAGTGGCTAGAACAGTAGGGATAGAGAGCAAACCTTGTCTCCATCGATCTGCTCAACAAGTCTCTCCAAGCTGGGCATCCAGCTAGGGGCAAGATGGCAGTTCTGGAAGAACACCCAGTGTCCTCTGTCCATAGCCTGCTTCATCATGGCTTCTGCACGGGGACCCTGAACACAAATACCATCAAGAATACTACCCCATCAAGAATACTACCCCATCAAGAAAATAAGTAATGCCAACACAAACTGTGCACACCTAAGATACAACAAGAGCTTCAGTTGATTTACATGCAAGATACTTTTATGGATGATAACCAAATGTAACATCTACTTACAGAACCTTGTTTGCCTAAAGTCAGTATCAAGAGCAAGATCTAATGATCCCAACAGTATCCAATGGTATTCAAATGGTATCTGACCTGCCCTTGTCCAAGAGAGATGGCAGACAGTTTTTTGTGAAACTTCATCTCCTCGGCAAACTTATAGAGATCAGCGGCAGGGTCTGTGCCCGTGGAGAGGATGAAGATGAGAGGGGAGGTGGTGGAGGAGTCTTTGAAGGCAAGGTGTAGGTCTGCTGTCTGAGGTTCAATGAACCTCTGTCCCAGCTGACTAGAAACATAGTCCTGAGGGTGGGAGGTGGGAGTTTAGTGATGGCACTTCCCTTGCTAATATGTCCCACATGTACATGTAGATGTGTATCCATGGTTACAACATACCTGCATGGCATTGGTAAGCTTGTCTGGTCTAACACATTTCAGCACTAGCAGTTTCTGGAAGCTATCAAGACATGTGTTCCAGACCCCTGGTAGAAGTTCTCTGCCATAGGAAGTTGTCATCCAATGTTTGCACACAGGGAAACAGCTCACACAGGGACACAGCTCATACAGGGACACACACAAGGCTCACACAGGGACACATACATGCAGGGCACACACTAGTGTCTTCAAACTGTCACTCTGACCACTCAGTGGCCTACCTATGGGGCTCTATACTGTCAAACATCTTCTTGAAGCCTTGCACATTTTGGGCAAATTCTTCGGCAAAGGTCTTGAATGCAGGAAGGGAGGGGATGGTGAGGATGTTGGTCCATGCCCTATCTGATATCCAATCGGAGGCGGGGTTAGGCATCTGCTTGGGGACTGTGGTACCTCCAGCTATCAGATAGCGCCACTCATTCTAGACAGAGAAATTGCGAGATCACAACAGGCAACACAATGTTCTACATTGTGTATGTGTTAGGATATCTGTGTACCACATCTATGCATTAAGACAGGGGTATTTGTGTACCACACTGGTGTTTTATTTCTTTGTATCAATGCTATGTTGGAACCTGGAATACACATGTACATGTGTATGTCCATGATCCCATAGCATGTGACAGGGTGTGGTGCTCTTCCAGCTAAATAGTGGGTGGAGTCAACTTATTTTCCCTCCTGGACCTTATTCATAAGATGTCAAATGTCTACTTAGTTCATTATGAATTGTCCACCATTTACCTAGCGTACCATCATACTGATAGGAAGGTTTGGGCAATGCAACATGGTTCTTTAAATCCACACTGGGATATGCTACTGCTGTTTGCTTCCTCTAAATGAACAACCAAAAACTATAAAGTGCCCATAAACCACTGCATATTAACCTGTATATGTACAACATGCTCAAGAAGTATGGTTAGGTGCATCACGTGATAAGTAATGTGCACTGCACCATCGTATGAGCACTACCAATTCTTTTTAATCTACATGTATTCAGACCCTTTTTGGAACATTTTACAATTCCTTCAGTGTGCTGAAATTGTTAAACCTTGCATGTACTTCTTAGGCTTTATGCATGGGAAGGATACGACACATGAGCCAGAGCAGAGCATTATGTGTGTGCAATTGTGGATGGGGCTCGGTGGGTTTGGCTCCTTACCATATTGATCTTGTTGTCATTCATGAGGATACGCACACACAGCAAGAAGGAGAAAAGCAGTTTGTGCTTCTCAAAGAGAGACCTACACACATTGCTGTATAGGCTGAAGGTGAAGTAGTCATTGATATTCTGGATGCGCTGGCTGAGGTCGTCTGGGTAAGGCAAAAGATGCAAAGAGCATTGAGAAGGCAGAAGCTACAAGGATACACACATTGTCCATGTACACATGTACACATGTACATGTACATGCACATGTACATCTGTTGACAATTGAATCAAATAACTGAATGCAATCCCATACAATAACACAATAAGGACTACAATGGAACCTCTCTCTATGGACAGACACTACTGAAATGCAGACAACATCTAATGTATACCAGACATGTTTAGAAAATAATTTAGTTTCATTTGACTTACATGTACATACATGTAAGTTATGAACCCCTTAAATGTGGACACCTCAATAATCAGGTGTCTGCATTTGAGGGGTTGGTTAAAAACTCACCTGACTTCTCAGCATTTGCAATACTGCCCAAGAAGATATTGATGAACCATTCCAGTGAGTACTGGTACATGGGATCAATGTTAGAGAGATCAGTGGTACAGAAGAACAGGAGCTGGGTGCGGATGGCCACAGGAATGTACTTGCTTCGGGTGGTGTCTATCTCCTTCTCTGTCAGCTCAGCATCAGCAACCTTGGCCTAGGAATGGGAGGAGGAGGGGAGGAGGAGGAGGAGGAGGAGGGAGGAGGAGGAGGAGGGAGGAGGAGGAGGAGGAGGGAGGAGGAGGAGGAGGGGGAGGAGGAGGGGGAGGAAGAGTAAAGGAAGAAGGGAAGGGGAGGAAGAGAAAGGAAGGGAGCAGGAGTGGGAGGGGAGGGGAGGTGAAGGATGAGGACAGAAAGGAAAAGGGAATGAAAGAACAGCAGAGAATGGTTAGTCTCAACACATCCTCTCTTGTGGGTTGGACATACTTGGATCTCTTGGGACTTGAGTTTGGATGCTTCTAGGGTTTTGATCAAGTCCACATCATCCACCGGATTGCCTTCAGCATTGGACAGTCGATACAGGATCTTGTCTTCAATCTCTTTGAGTTCCTGCTTCATCTTGGCGTTGCTGACAATGAGGGCATTCTTGGCCTCCTCCAAGTCAGGACGCTCCTCAGCAACCACAATACCCAGAAGTTGGTCTTCTAATCCTCTGAAAGGCAAAGCAGATGTTAGAAACTCCATTGTGGATACCATCTCCTGAACATACACATGTACAAGTACTGTACTGATAATATCTAGCATACATGTAGCTACATGTACTTGTACATATGTATTTAATGGTGAAAATTTCCCTTCTAACAGCTTACAATTAAGCTGACATGGTTAGATATACATGTACATGTACATGTAGTGGAACCCACCCCTAATGCATACCAGACGTGTTTTGATTCCTCAAAATATTGAAATTTCATTGACTTATATACACGTACACCATGTAGCTTATGAACCCCTAATATTGTGGACACCTTGATAATCAGGACCCTTGAGAGGTGTGCCCCAGTGGTGTCCACATTTGAGGGTTTGCGCTGTATACATGTATGCATGAAATTTTCTAACACCTGTGGCTGCCCTTACCCTGGTGAGAGGGTGAAATTGACCAGGGTGACTTTGGTGGACACCTCTGGTGTGTAATGAGGGTTAGGCAGCTTGGTGGTGATATAGAACTTGAAGTCGTCGTGGTAGGGGATGATGGAGTCCCCCAGCTTGATGACCACATTTCCCGCCTGCTTGAAAGTCTGCTGCAGCAGTATGGGTTCCAGGGCGGGGTCAAGCTCCTCCCTCACGTTCTCCAGCAGGCATGGCTTCCCAAAGCGGACGGCGTTTTCAAGACTTCGAAGGAAATCCTTGTCTGTGAGCTTCACAACATCCAGCGCCCTGTCCTTCTCCTGCAGGCAAGCACACACGTATGAGCACATTGTTGCACATGTGCAAAGATGTAGTATGCACGTGTGCCAAGTGCTAGTTGGAAGTGGCCACAAAGTATATGCATACACTGTACATGTAAGTGTTTTTTTAATGACAAACATCCATAGTGAAAGTCATGTACATGTACTGTCAATAATAACTTCAAATGTGCAATATGCAGTCTGTGTTGTGTGTGTGTGTGTGTGTGTGTGTGTGTGTGTGTGTGTGTGTGTGTGTGTGTGTGTGTGTGTGCGTGCGTGTGTGTGTTACAGGAATCCTACATGTACATACAATACATCTGTAAGATGCCTGCAACACACACACACAGGCCACAGGTGATGACCCTTACCAGGTTCTTGATCCACTTGTTGGCCTGCCCCTGGGGGTCAATGAAGAGGGGCCACCTCCTGGAGTATTGCACAATGGCCCCATTCTCCACAGACAGAGTGTCCTTGGGGAGGCCAGCAATCTGCCACCCACGTATCTTGACAGGATCCCCAAGTGTGGAGAGCAGGGTAGCCGAGCTGGAGTGGGGGACATTGAAATGGGCCAGCTTCTCCTGCCAAATGCGAACCAGCTCAGCACGATACTCGCCCTGCGGATGGGTAGAGTGATGAAAAAGGAAAACTAGAAGTGGGGTAAATAATACATATGTAATGGATAATTAGAGGTTGTATTAGAGAATAACTGGATGCAGTGAAGAGAGAGATGAAGATTAGGAGGAAGAGTGCAGTGTGTGGCAGACTAGGGAGTGATAATAGAGCAGAAACAGTGAAGTGATAGAAGGAATAGTTTTGCTCTCCAGCCATTCCTGCTTACTGTGAAGGCTCCGAGGTAGACCACCACTCCTGATGAGACCATTACATCACCGATCACATTAATCAGGAGGGCATCCAGGCCGGACACAGACTCGGCCCATCGAACTTTTTCATCGGCCAGTCCTCCAATAAGCTACATGCACACACCACACACACGTACATACACACATGTTTAGATGAAGCACCAAAATAGACCATGACTTAAGTTGACAACCTTTTCGGCTCTCTCCAGCCTGGCACTGCACAGTGCACACTTCTCTGCCAACTCCTGTTTCTTGGCCATACACTCCTGGAATTTGTTCTGGAGGGTGGCAATCCCTTCTTCCACCTCCCTAAGCCTTGCCTTAGCCTCGTTCAGTACCCGCAGGGTCTCATCTAGAGAAGCCTTAGCTTCAGCTAGGGCAGCCTTAGGGTGGGAATGAAAAACATACATGTATTATAAGGCTGGCCAGGGGCCGATTCCTTATTTTTCTCCTATACATACTAGTTTAAACAAAAGAATATTTTAAAGACTAAGATCATGTATAAATGTAGCCACAAAAGTGTAAACTAACATACATGCATTTGTTTTTACCACAGTGCATGACACTTGTGTAATTGAATGCATAGTGTGTTTGTGTGTGAGTTCATAACAAAATGCAGTTAAACCACTCAACATCCAATTCTACAAGTGTCTCAAGTATATGGAGGACTAAAGGTCTTAGGTATATGGAGTGCTAGTAATGCCATTAGCACTAAACTAGCAACTACATATGTACACAGAGATATTATACATGTATATGCTGCTTATATGACAGATGGTTGTACATTTTTATGTGTGTGTATGCATGTATATGGTTGTGTGAGGCTAGGTGCAATGGATAGTGCTCGTGGCCCACATGCAAATGCTAGACTTACCCTCTTGGGGGCAACAGCTTTGGACACAAAGTGGTACTTGTGCATAGCTCTGACCCACTGACAGATGGATGTGCAGGCCTTGGAGACCTTGGAGATGGCTAGTGGGGTGAAGTCCTCATTATCTATGTATGGTTGGATCCTGGCAATCACTGGGTCTGGAATATGGTCCTGGAAGGAGGGCAAAAAAAAAACATAGAAGGATGAATTACACATGTGAGGAGTTGAAAGACTGTGGGAGGGATGTTGCTATGGGAGATGTGAAGGACTGTTGCTATGGGAGGATGTGAAGGACTGTTGCTATGGGAGGATGTGAAGGACTGTTGCTATGGGAGGATGTGAAGGACTGTTGCTATGGGAGGATGTGAAGGACTGTTGCTATGGGAGGATGTGAAGGACTGTTGCTATGGGAGGATGTGAAGGACTGTTGCTATGGGAGGATGTGAAGGACTGTTGCTATGGGAGGATGTGAAGGACTGTTGCTATGGGAGGATGTGAAGGACTGTTGCTATTGGAGGATGTGAAGGACTGTTGCTATGGGAAGATGTGGAGGACTGTTGCTATGGGAGGATGTGAAGGACTGTTGCTATGGGAGGATGTGAAGGACTGTTGCTATGGGAGGATGTGAAGGACTGTTGCTATGGGAGGATGTGAAGGACTGTTGCTATGGGAGGATGTGAAGGACTGTTGCTATGGGAGGATGTGAAGGACTGTTGCTATGGGAGGATGTGAAGGACTGTTGCTATGGGAGGATGTGAAGGAGTGTTGCTATGGGAGGATGTGATAGTATACAACCCTCAATCACCTTAGTAGATTGCAACCCTTGAGGGGTTTCCTACAGTACATACATGTAGCCCAGGGGATTGATCCAGTGCTGAAATGCACACAGCTTGTACAAAAGAAAGGGTCATACTTTTGAATTTTAATGTAGATGCTAGGTGTTACAGCCTATCTCCAAAGCGGGGGCAGTATTCAGCAGTAGCCCTCCAAAAAGGGCACTGTTCAGCAGCCCTCCAAGGAGGGAGGGAGGGGGGGGGCAGTGTTCAGCAGCAACCCATCAGGAAATTCCTCTCTCCTGTGGATGTTGCCTCAAAATCACATTTACTAATTCCTGTCATTAAATTGGCTCATCTTGTTCAGATTAGTTGATGTATGGTACTAAAAAAAAACTATCAAAGCACACACAGTTTTAAATTTTGGCCTGGATTTAGTTTTAAGATGGGCTCGACTAATTTTTGCACAGCTTTGAAACATCACACATGTACCTTTAAACACCACACATGTACCTTTAAACACCACACATGTATCCAATGTCAAACTTAAACACTAAAAATCACATACATGTACACGTATGTACAGTGTACCTTGTCAAACTTAAACAGGCCTTCGAGGAACTTGGTGGGATCTTGCAGCAGTGCCTTGCCAGGCTCCCAGTAGTCATCCACCTTGGTTCCAACCTTCTCCCCAGCTACCTTCTTTGGCTTGACATCCTTCATAATGCACACTGCTTCCACGACAAGCTTGACCCCAAGAGGAGGCCTTTGGAGGGCACGCACTTCTACCACGTCATTCCTATCAAGAGATTTGAGGCTGGCAAGGGCAGCATCCTGGGGGAAGGGGAAAGGAGATGGAGGGGAGGGGAAAGGAGATGGAGGGGAGGGGAAAGGAGTAAAGAAAAAGTAAAGAGGGTGAGCACAAAGAATGTGAGAGAGAAGAGTGTGAGGGAGGAGTGTGGGAGGAGAGAGAGAGGAATGTGAAGAAAAGGAGAAAACAGGAAGAATTGAAGGGAGGAAAAGAGGAAGGGGTTGAAAACATTGACATCAGTACTCTGCCCCACCAAGTGCATGTACATCATGTACCTGACACATGAGCATAATTACATGTAGTACCAAGTGGTGTGTGTGTATGTGTGTGTGTGTGTGCATGTGCATGTACATACAATGTACATGTATGAGTGCGCATGTGCTTGTGCATGGAATCCCATGCAGGGATAACTAACCAACATGGGTAGTGCTTCATCCAGGTCTCTTTGGGCATCGTCAGCAATAGCCTGTGTCTTCTCAGCCTTAGCAGTGGCCTCCTTCTCCTCCTTCTGCACCACTTCCTTGGTCTCATTGGCTACCTCTGGTGAACAAAAAACACGCTCACTTCTTTACCAGGTTTATGCAGACTGCACCCCAGTCATGCTTGTGTACATACATGTACAGTAATATATGGATCCTCCCTTCATCTCTGCACCTACATGTACATGTACACAATACACACACATACACACATACACACATACACACATACACATACATACACATGCACACATATACACACATACACATACACGCACATACATGTACACACACGCACGCACACACACATACACACACACACACACACATAAGCCTCACTTGAGTCTCTCTGTATCTGCTCCATGGTTTGCTCTGTCTCAATTTGGGCCTGCTCCAACTGCGGCTGCATTTCTTCCAGTTCAGCTTGCAACTTGCTCACCTCCTGTGCTGTGCTCAGGAGCTTGTCCAGACCCAGCTTGGTTCTCTTGCGCTGGCCACTGATCTCTGTCTGCTTCAGCTTGATCAGCTTGGCAAACATGCTGAGCAGTTCTAGGTAGCTGGTGGGGGTCACATAGTTGTAGCGGGAGAGCTCCTGCTTGAACTGAAGTGACTTCTGTGCCACAGACTGATGGATGTCAACACACACATTGACCTGAAGGGCAAGATCAGAGAAATGAAAGTGAGTGGGAGGGAGGAAGGGTACAAGAGAGCTTTTTCCAATTTAAGAGGGAGAGGAGAGAGGGGGGAAGGGGGAGGGAGGGGAAAGAGGGGGAAGGGGGGGGGAGGGATAAAAGGAACAGAAAGGGAGGGGAGAGGGGTAATAGAAGAGGGAGGGAGAGTGGAAAGGGAAGGAGGGGAGAGGGTGAGAGAGGAGGAGAGGAAGAATGAGGGGGAGAGACATATAGGGGAGAGAGAGAAGGTAAGAAAGGGAGGAAGGGAGGGAAAGGGGAGATGAGAAGGGATGAAGCAGGTGATGAACAAGAAAAGGAAGGGAAAGGGGGGGGAGATTTGAACCTTACCAGACCACGGACAGTTTCAGCACTATCGATCTCCGTAATGTTCTGGAGGAAATCATTAGCCACAGACCTGAGTGCCTCATCTGGCCACTCAGAAAACCAATCTATGGTACAGCAGTTCACCAAACTGGGAAACTGCCGAAGTCGGGCACGGAAGACCTCACCTATAGGACTGCAAAAAGAAATACATAAATTGAAGCAGTGGTGTTCGTGTAAGGATGTGTGCACAGTTCATATGCAGCAACTGTACACATTTACATTTTCATGTATATATGAATTGAGCTGTTGGGTGAAGTTTGTAATTTAAAGTCCTGGCATTAGCCATTCGTTGTGCAGCTATGCAAAGCAATCATGTACACAACTTTACACAACACTTTGTGACGCATTTGTATTGAACCTGCCGTTTTTTTTTACATCTACCCATACATATATTCTACACAGGCAAAATGTACATGCTTATATACATACATGTACATGTTCATACACAATCACATACAAACATTCTCACCTCATGCAAAGGACCATGTGAATATTGCTGCGGACCCGTTTGGTGTAGGCTGAGAACAGGTTGGCCTTGGTGGGCTGGAGGCCTGCGTCCTGCACAATGGGCTTCATCTCATGACAGATCTTGTCCATGTCTTCAGGCGGGTAGATGTTTGGTACGTCACCAGAGTTTAAAACATTGTTGATGTCTTCCAAGAAGGTTTCACTTTTGATCTGCAAGAGCATACATTTACATCCCAATGTTTATGAAGGGTGTTCACCTTGCCTTCATCCCTCTATCCTCCCTCCCTCTCCCCCACCTCTCCTATTTCCATTTCTCATTCTTCTAACCTATCTACTACCTCACCCTCCCATCTTTCCCAATACCTGTGTGTCAGTAAACAAGAACACAATAGACTTGTTCTCAAGGCCAGCCTTCATCATACACTTCCTTAAATCCTCCTTCCACTCTGCCACACCATAGTTCTTGGCAAGCTCTATCTGGAAGCAGTCATACTCAGCTCTAGAGAGACAAAATTAAGAAGCATCAGTATCAGGAATGTGCCAGTGATGTGGTGATGTTTAGGGAAAGCATGCAGTACCACCATCAATTTCACATGTGTACATGCACACAGATACACTTTCACACAAGCACACTGCACAAATATCAAACCACTCACATGTGGGCAGATAGCCTGGTAAGTGACTGCCGACCACTCCCACCAACACCAAGCAACAAGGCATTGCCCAGGGGCTGTCGAATGATGCGAGATATCCTGCAAACATGCTTCACTGCATCCAAGAAGAGAACAAGCTTCATCTGGGCAGTGTTCACCTGGTTGTAGTCATCAAGACATTCCTCCAAGATATGCTTCAACTGAGTACAGAGAGAAATGCAGGCACCAAGGCAGGAGGGAGGGGTTAAAAGAAGCCCACATACATGCACAATCTACAATGTACATTCATAACACTACTTATTCCAATCTACACTATATAAAAATCATCCTTCATACAAACGTACGCTGACACAATGCCTATCTTCTACAACTGCTCTTTTGCATTCCTTGAACTGCACACACCTTTCCAGGCTACTTACCTTGTCAAAGTCCTCTATCTGATCATAGATCTTTGTCTCACTGTTATGGGTCATGAAGTCTCCATAGAGAAGTGGTTTATCTCCTAACACCTCGTCCCTGTTGCACCCAAACTCAGGCAGTTTAGTGTCCAGGAGCTTCTCAAACCACTGTCTGTCCTCAATGTTGACCAGACGATCCTCAAACACCCTGCAGTACTCATGGTACCACAGATGGAGCAACCCTTGCAGGGTCTGGGGAAGAGTCAGACTCACACACAAGCTCCTAGTCTCTGCCATATAGTACGCATGTGTACAAGTGACCACGGTTTATAATGAAGACTGTGCAGTACACATTTTGATAATTCTGACATTGCCACAAAACATAGCATTCGTGGTAGAATAATGTAAAATATGCACTTGGCACTCTACAGTGAACACGTTTTTGTGGTGATGTCAAAACTGCATTGGTCTTTATTGTTTGTATTTGAGTTAGTACAGTGTACATGTAATGTCCAAACAGAAATGTGAGCACTATATGAAGAGGATGGTGGTGCAACATGTGCAAGCACACATGGAAATTTATGTACATGTAATTCATGCATTTTGTATTTATATATTTTACTTTGTGAAATTTTAAATTTTATTTCATAGTTTAAATTATGATACATTACATTGTGTACTTAATTTTCATACACAAAACTTTGTGCAAACATGATTAGATAGCAGCTGTCGTACCTTCACTCTGTTCACATCTGCCATGAGAATGCCTTGGAAAACCTTAGAAAGATCTCTTAGGTTGAAGGTGTAGTGTGATTTGGCTGGTGTGGGGAGCAGCTCAGTTGTGATGGTCTTGTACACTGATATGGTACAGTTGACAATACGTGGGCAAAGGTTTTCACGGTCTGGGAATGTGCCCATCCATGCGGACATGATGGTAGAAAAGATCCTGCGTATGCAGTGAAGATAACACGGCACCTCCCTAGTTAATCCAAGGTGCTTCCTTCTACCTCCCCCTTAAGCCCTTAACATGTGCCCCACACCACCCCTCCCTCTTCTAACTTGAATTTGGAGCTGTCTTCCAGTTCAGTGAAGGAGAGGTAGTTAAAGTGCCTAGCAAGTCTGGGGGTGATGGGGTTACGCCCCCCTCCAGGAGGTCCCATGGCACATACAAAGGTGATATCAACAAGGTTCCTAAATGAACCTGAGTGCAAAGAAGGGGAAATAATCCAAACACCAGATGATGTCATCCCTCCCCCCCCCCCCCCCCCCCTCCCAACCTCTCCACAGGTTTCCCTTTCACTTACCAATGGCCTTCCGGTCATACCATCCTTTGTGGTCCATCCATTGCCTAAGCAGCTCAATAGGAGGCTGTGCCCCATATACTTCAAGGGCAGGCATGTTGAGGTCGTCCACAAATATCACATATTTCTTCCCCAGGGGAGGACCAAATACTCCTTTGCGCCTGAAAGGTAGATATCTCTATGCTACAGATATCAGTACCTGATATACATGTATATTGGAACTTGGTTTTCTACTACAAACATTGGGCAAATATATTATATTTCAAATTAGTCAATGTATCAAAACCCTCATAAATCAACATATTCAGAGCCAACTATTATCAAAGTTAAGGAACTTAGAGATGTAGGAGATTGCATTTTATTTTTTCATGTTACCAAATTTAATAGTGAGTTGTTAAAAAGTCATACGTGTACATATAATTTAGTCTGAAAGTTATTAAAGGTTCAAGCTGTTTAATATATGTAGTTGATAACAAATTTTAATTAATGTTTCTATCATTAAATGTGGTAGTCCATTAAAGTTTTTTAGTTGCATTCGTTGATAAAACACCAAGCTTACCATTGTGACTTTTAAGTCAATAAAAAGTAATCATACAGTATTATGCCATATTTAAACTACTGATATTCATATTTGCCTAACTTATGTAAATAAACTTACTGATCCTAATTATTTAAAGCATTGCATCCTTTTGTGGACACCCTGTATAATCAAACCTTTTGTCCAGCTTTGAGTCAATTATGTCCTGGGTCTGATTGGCACTTGTACGGGCTGAGAAGGACACAAAATGGGAAAGAAAGTCTGCTGGCATACTCTTTAGAAGCTTGTCAGATATGGATAATGTTTTCCCTGTCCCTGTGGGACCAATACATAATACCTGTGTGTGTGTGTGTGTGTGTGTGTGTGTGTGTGTGTGTGTGTGTGTGTGTGTGTGTGTGTGTGTGTGTGTGTGTGTGTGTGTGAGTGTGTGTGTGTGTGTGTGTGTATAAGTGCAATATGTAGCATGTGTGCATGTGTGTAAGTGAAAATGTGATATGGTGATGGCAAGTAAGACAGGAATAGAACATGACATGACAAATTTGTCCTACTACATGTCGCTGAGGGTTTACTTTTCAACTATCACAATTGCATGTACACGTATTGAAAAAATGATTCAATAAGAACCTCTGAGGTACAGCATAAACTAACACAGTAGGCATGTACATATACATGTACAGTGTAACTTGGCATATACTTGTAGTCATAAAAGGACCAACTGCACATACACATGCACATACACATGCACACATACACATGCACACATACACATGCACACATACACATGCACACATACACATAAACACATACACATGCACACATACACACAAACACATCTCCTATACTATACAATGTAAGTGTGAGCTAACCTGCTTGTGATTGCAAACCAATAGCTCAATGATGAAATGAGCCCTGACGGTGTCTATTGTTGGTATTATGATATCTGAGAACCTCATGGATGGGTCCACAACGTATGTGGGATAGGTGTCCATCCAACCTGTCCAGCCAATCTGATGGGAGGTTGGAGGGGTGGGGAGGAGGGAGGGATGATGAGGTGAGGAGAGATGTACAGACATGAAAAGAAGCAGAATATACAAGTAGGGGTTACATGTACATGCACAAGGTGTGAGTGTGATGTGGGTACAGTGTGAGGCAATTGCAATGTAGTGAGAGGTGTAGTGTGTGTTGAGGGATGTGGATATGTGGGGTGGGGTGTGTTGCAGGGTGTGGATGTGTGGATCAATGCACCTTCTGTTGTTTTGATTTCTTCTCCTCATCCCCTGCCTCCTCATCTTCCTTTCCCATCTTGATAAGTCCACCATCTTCCAGGCGATAGTCATGAACAAGGCCTTTCTCAGGGAACAGCATCCCAACCTTGATATCAAGCCGATGTAAGTATGAAACTGCATGTCTATGCATACAACATGCACATGCATACCCATGTACACTGTATACATGTACACATGCACATGCATACCCATGTATACAATGTACATGTACATGTACATTAAGGCTGCAAACACATACATACATTTAAATGCAGGCACTACACACGTATATATATATATATATAATATAATTATAATTATAATTATATATATACATGCGGGCACTACACACACATGTACATTTGTAAATACTTGTACACAGGCACACAGACACATCAACATGTCCACATACATGTATGTGTACAAAGCCACACCCTCACCTTCTCCTGCTGCATCCTGTTCCGAAGAAACCTATCGAATTTCTGCCTAGAATCCCCATCACAGGTTCCCCCAACACTCCACACCAATGCAAAGAAGAACCATGGCTCAATGAGCCTTCCTGCTGTCTTGACCTTCTCAGGTGCTAGGGCTTCACCCTGTACGAGAAGATGATGTGTATGATGGAGGGACACAGGCGGCCTGCACCATTAAGCTGTAAATGTACCTCCTTTGGGATAAAGACTTTGAAGAAGCAGTCTAGAATGTTCAGGAGGGAGAAGGTCAGGTTACCATCCACTGAAGGGACAATCTCCTTGAGGTTCTTGCGCATGAACTCAATGGACGGCTGTGCAAATAGACAAGTGTGTAAGTGCAATAGAAGTGAAAATGATAGCCAATGAGGAAGGAACCACACTCTTGTCCACAAACTATTTTCAAGTGCCTTATAGTGCTTAGAGCTACATGTGTAGTCTGGAAATAACTTGTACACATAACAACTGGGATCCACAATGGGAGTGACAAATCGGTTATCTGCGGTGGTTAGCTTTGATACTGGTAATATCCAGGGGAATTTATTAATAATCCAGGGGAATTTATTTGGATGTCATCAGTAGGGGGGTACGATTTTTATCTGGAATAGCCCAATGTAGCCTACATGTACATCATCACAGCACTCAACCAGCACAACTCCAAATGGCCTCCACATATGCATCTACATGTACCTCAAGGAACTTGTCACAGAGGGACTGAAGTTGTTCTTTGTAAGGTTTGATTGCTTCAGGCAATGTCTTCAGCCAGCAGCGTACAAAAGGTGTCAGGCCAAGGATGCTTGGCTCCAAGTACACCATCCCACAACGGCTGACAGTAGCTGGAGAAGCCACAGCAAGATCCTGCACCTCAAACATCATGGTCATCGCCTTGGGAAGTAGCAGTTTGAGGAGTTAAATTTTTTTAAAAGAGGGGTTAAAGTGATTGAGTAATGACTAGTACTAACACAAAGCAGAACAAACAACTGCATTTGGGATTTAGAAAGACCCAAATTTCAGTATGCATACAGGCTGTATCAAGAGAAATGCATGTATCGTGTATCTGTAACATGTGTGCAAATACAGGCATATACATGTACCATAGTGGGTCCAGAGCATCTATACATACATAACATGTTTCCAAATACAGGCATATAACATGGCTGGGTCCTGGTCCTTACTTCAGTCATCTTAATGATCTCTCCACTGCTTAGACACAGCTTCTTGTTATCATCCAGCACAGTGTTCATGTTCTCAATCCAGACTGCATCCACAGGGCCATCAAACAGGTACCACTTCTTGTCAGGTGTCTCACTGGCCACACCAGCACGAATGAGGGTTGACAAGATGCCATCAGTCCTGGGAAAAGGTACACGTGAACCACAATGATGGTAAGGGGGAGGGGCTGATAGCAGTACATGACTTCACTAACTGACTCACTGACAGTCGACAACTACACATATGTAAAGCTCAGACATTCAAATAGTTGTGCGTGCGTGCGTGCAAGGTAGTAAAGACTGTCCAAAGGGATCACAATCCACCTTCGGTGGCAAGTATTGAAGGGAAATGCCTCCATACTACTCTGGATATTACTCCAGATATTCCTTACATGTATATTACTGCTACTCCAGATATTCCTTATATTACTGCTACTCCAGATATTCCTTATATTACTGCTACTCCAGATATTCCTTATATTACTGCTACTCCAGATATTCCTTATATTACTGCTACTCCAGATATTCCTTATATTACTGCTACTCCATATATTCCTTATATTACTGCTACTCCATATATTCCTTATATTACTGCTACTCCATATATTCCTTACATTACTGCTACTCCAGATATTCCTTATATTACTGCTACTCCAGATATTCCTTATATTACTGCTACTCCAGATATTCCTTATATTACTGCTACTCCAGATATTCCTTATATTACTGCTACTCCAGATATTCCTTATATTACTGCTACTCCAGATATTCCTTATATTACTGCTACTCCAGATATTCCTTATATTACTGCTACTCCAGATATTCCTTATATTACTGCTACTCCAGATATTCCTTACATTACTGCTACTCCAGATATTCCTTACATTACTGCTACTCCAGATATTCCTTATATTACTGCTACTCCAGATATTCCTTATATTACTGCTACTCCAGATATTCCTTATATTACTGCTACTCCAGATATTCCTTATATTACTGCTACTCCAGATATTTATAATGTTATGAGTTGCTCTACATTGCAATTTTTCCTAAATTCAGCTTTACCTCTATGGCTCATAGTGAGCTCCAATGCTAACACAGTACATAACCCAGATCCTATATGCTCACCACTCATGGGTAAGCAGGTCAAACTCTCCATAGAGCTGGCCCATGGTAATGGACTTGGGATTGAGGACGTATGAGAACACTTTTTCAAAAGGCACACCTCCAGGTGTGAACTTGCCCTTCAAAGCCGAGAGAGCATCACGAAGTACTTCATAACACTGTATGCACATGTACATGTATGTGTGTATGGGTATATGTACATGGGTGGTATTGTGTACACACATGAAAATGGGTATTTGTGTGCATGTGTGCACATTGTAGTGCAATTTTCAGATAGGAAGAATATAGAAATAGGAGGGAGAAGTGGGAGAAAAACATCTCAAGTGGTTCCGATGATCTTACAGCTACCACTGACTTTTGTTTTTCCAGATATAGTTGGCCCCACAAGCATAAGACCATGGCGGACCACAGTGGTCTCATACAGTTGGATGCATTTTTTCACAAAACCTGGTAGGGGGTTAAATTGCAGAAAATTAATACATCTAAATTGCAGAAAACTAATACATCTAAACAATCTAAATTTTACGTTCCATGGAGAATTTATCTTTACCAACCCTAAAAATCTTCAGCCAGCTTACAGACATCCAATGCAAACAACTTTCATTTTCACTTCAATCAGTTGTTGATTTGACAATGCAAATAGCCAAACCTTCTCTTTACATGCAAGACCTTACTTTTCCTTTTACAGTTAACATGCACAAATGCCCCCCACATGTTAGACACACCTTCCACATCCTCCAGGCCCTTGTCAATACATGTCTTCCTAATACTGGCCTCCATCTCCCCATAATCCATTGGTTCTTCCTTAATTCTTGGAAACAAGTCTGAGACAATTCCGTTGAACAGTTTTAGGTCATCCTGCAAGAACTTGGGCACATTAGCATCCCGAATGGCTCTCAGTACAATCAGCTCCTATGGGGAAAATGGCAGGCACACAATTATATTACATATGCACACAAGCAGTACATACACTCAGGAAAACAACAAGCTAAATACAGCAGCCATGATGCAAAAGATAATCATTAGCCTATTGTTTCATTGTGCTTATGGTGTCACACACCTCTTCCACTGTACAACTTGGACAAAGTACAAACATACATGCATACAAACGTAAATGTAAATGTTAAATCCCACATGTGTACATATACATGTATATCACACACCCACATACATGTACATGTACACATACACACACACACACACACACACACACACACACACACACACACACACACACACCTCATTCATGTTTGGATATTCCCTCTTGATATTGCCTGCGGCTGATATAACAGTCTTAACGGCCCTCATTCCAAAGTCGTAGTGGTCCTGTGAGCTGAGCTGCTCAGATGAGAGCTTGAAGGTGGTGACAATCTTCTTGGACAGAACCTTTGCATCAGAGAACCCAAAGGAGAACAGCATGATCTCAGCAATCATGGCGTAGTCAGGGACCATCATGGCCACAGGCCTGAACAGTGCCTTCAGGTTGTCTGGAAGCTCAGTCCTTCCTGCATAGCCGGGGTTCATGGTTATGAAGACGGCACAGGACGCCTTCAGTGCTATCTCCATCCCTTCAAACATGAACCTGTCCAGCTAGATGTGTGTGCACACAAGGTACATGTAAGCCAAAGGTCAACCTTTGTATCTCCATCCCTCCCCTATCACAATAAAGCAATTAACACAATTAAAACCCAAGCCTAGGCCATTATTTTCTCCATGGCAACAAAAGTTTGTGATGTTGTAGTGGGCTACAATGCTGCACTTACAAATGTATCTATCATGATACATGTAAATATACTACATATACATGCAGGACATTTAAAACCTGCACACATCTTCCCACAACTAATATAATTATGACATATCCAACTCAGTGTGTGACTTTGGTTACATGTATTTATTTTTGCCTTTGGCTAGTTAAGGAACTAAGCTTCCATATATGTGCAACATAGCTGCCAGCCATTCATGAGTTGCCAAAACCGCACTGCTACAATGTGCTTACCTTCTGCTGCTGAGCTAGCTGAATGGTGGTGATCTGCTGAGCAACCACAGACAGCACCTCAATGTCAATACGGTTGAACTCATCAAAGCAGGCCCAGGCCCCAGCACTGGCCAGACCTTTGAAGAACTTCCCCATAGCCATGAAGTCCAGTTGGTCCGAGCAGTTGAACACGACACACTGAATGGCCATCGCCTTGGCTAGGTCCTTAGTGGTTTCAGTTTTGCCTGTCCCGGCAGGACCGGCGGGAGCTCCACCAAATTTGAGATGGAGGGCTCCAGTTAGAGTAAGGTAGCACCTGTCTGTGAGGGGGGTTATCACCAATCTCCCTGTGTTGCCAAGGTACTCGTAACCATAGACAAACTGAGCGTTCACTGCTCTTAGTAGCATCTCGTTGTCCCAGTAGTATCTGTTGTGTGAATGCATGTGGGTGGTGCATGTATAATCCCAAGGATACAGTCCAGAAGAAGAAAGAACCTTAATACTGCACATATGTGGTACTGTACATACATGTATCTCGCCAAATGAGTAAATATACTTTTTTAAAAGAATAAAGGAGTAAACACTGCAGTACGTATGCCAGGTACGCTTCAAAACATGGTGAGATGGGGGACACTCCCCACACCATATTAAGCCCAACCCCCTCTTTACTCACCTCAGTTGCCCTATCCACTCAAAGTCATTAATGTTTCTCACGTCCTCTTCCACCATCTTGCTCACCACATCACGGGCATGCACCTCTATCACAATGAGAGCCGACAGGATGATACGCCCTAACTTGGTAAGCTTTCCTCTCACAAGGGACACCAGATCATTGAGCTGCGAGAAACAAGGGTGCACAATAAGAATACTCCCTAATTAAAAGTTCATTCAGCACAATGCAAAATGCACATGGATGTGCTATTCCTTCCATTTCTGTTTGCAATTGTCAAAAAGCTCAATTGTGGACCTAAATACACACCTGTGTAAGCATCTTCTTGTAATACTGGTCCAGATTGCCATCTATGAGGGCCTGAGAGACCTCACTGGTCCAGTACGTCTGACAGCCTGCTATCACCACCTGACCAGGCCACTTCAGCACCCACTCAGTACGAGGAACCTGAGTTGGGAGGGAGAATAGAAGAACAAGGGACAAAGGGGAAGTGCGATAGAGACAGAGAAGAGAGACTCAAGCAATAATAACAGTATGCTACATGTATATTCCCATTAGTAACAATCAATAAACCATATCCCCATCAGATCCCCATCAATAATAATTAATAAACCATATCCCCATCAGTAATAATCTATATCCCCATCAATAATAATTAATAAACCACATCCCCATCAGCAATAATCCCATCAATAATAATTAATAAACCATATCGCTATCAGTAATAATCCATATCCCCATCAAACACAGCAACAGCCCTCACTTTTAGGTAGTTCTGCAGGGCCTCTCCTATGATCTGCTTCAGGGAGGCCTTCATGACCCGCTCCACGTTCAACAGCCAGTCCTCCACATTGCCCACAGGGTACAGGGTCTCACAGAATGGGACATCTTCTCCCTCCCCTGAGAACATCTTGGTAATGGCTAGGTCCTGCTCAAATTGAAGCTGTGTGGAAAGAAAGGAGGAAGGCGATATAGATGTAGTACTCTTGTATGAAGTACATACATACAAGTGAGTATATGGAAGTGATTGGTGCAGTTATGGAGTCACAGCTTATACTTACACTGTACTGTCATTTTAGCACTGCAGATCTGATTTATTAACTATACCCACATAATAAACAGCACAATCCTTCCACTTGTGCTATGGATGTCATCCCTCACATCACACACACACACACACACACACACGCATACACACACACACACGCATGCACACACACAGCTTTAGTCAAGCATATACTACCTTGGCAATGTTCTCAAAACACTTCTTGAGATGGGGCTGCACAGCCGTTGGGTTCTTGGTCTGAGACAGGATCTCCAGAAGCTCATCATCAGACAGGAAGTAGAAGCGTGGGAAGGCAATGCGCTTGGTCTCCAGGTACTCACTGAGTCCCTTCTGGACCTGCTCCAACAGAAGGTTGCACTCCCGGAGGTTCTCCAGCAGCCTGTTGTCAGCACAGTATGAAATCACCTGAAGAAGCGCAAAGTTAAGACACAGAATGTTTGTATCAATGTAGCTGGCAGAACACCTCATGCTCTCACACATGTAGTACACACACAAACGCACAATGTAATGTAAGTACATGTTTGTGCATTTGAACAGCACTGGTATAGACTGATGATTTACCTTTGAGTCTGCCTTGGCTCCAGACATAATTTTCCTCCATATGCGATCCATGGTCTGATAGCGCTTACCTTCCACTGGAAGCTGTCGCATAATGTCCTCAGAGCTGAAGATTGGTTCCAAATACAGCCAGCATTTCTGACAGGTGGCCCACTCTTCCAATACATCCTATAGCAATAAAAAGGCTCGATAGCAGACCAGCATACATGTACACTTGCAAGGTAAGGCCCCTTTGCACATGCTAGTGCAAATGAACAATACTACACATTCAATGCTGTAAACATTGGAAGTACAAGGCACATGTACATATGGAGGCAATGCACAGTACCCAATGTATACATGTATACACTAACACAGTAACATATACATGTACAAGACTACATGCATACACACATACATGTACATTCACATACCTGGGTGGTCCTCAGTTTGTTCTCCCAAGTGCTAATTCTTGCCTCAAATGGCTTTTTGTAGGGAGAGAAGGACATGGCCTGGGCCATCACAATGTGGTCATCAAGCTGCTGGGCTGTGTCGTCCCCACACTTCATGATATAGGTTCCCGTCTCCTTGTAGTTATTCACATCCAGCATCACTGCCTCCCACTCAGACTCCATCTTGTCTAAGGCCTACAAAGCAAGATGAAGAAAAATAAATCTAAGTTGAAAGACAGCTGTAGCTGTCTGAAGTACAAGACCAACCCCCCATCAGAATCCCCTTATGCCTACCATCAGAACCCCTTATGCCTATACCATGACCCCATGGCCCCCATCAGAACCCTTATGCCTATACCATGACCCCATGGCCCCCATCAGAACCCCTTATGCCTATACCATGACCCCATGGCCCCCATCAGAACCCCTTATGCCTATACCATGACCCCATGACCCCCACCAGAACCCCTTATGCCTATACTACGACCCCTGCAGCATACTAAAGATGGCTCATACTCTCTAACCTGTTCTATAGAGAACTCCTTTGCTGCCACTTCAGCGACTTTGGCGATGGCCTCTGTGTGGTTCTGAAGCCCCATCTCTAGACAGTTGGCAAAGGTCAGGGCGCCTTTTGGTTTTATCTGCATGTTCAGCTCATTGGAGAGCTGCTCCCAGTGCCTGAGTAGGAAGGGGATGGTAGATACTGTTAGGTAGGCAAGGCCCAGTAGGAAGGGGGTGTTAGATACTGTTAGGTAGGCAAGCCCAGTAACGAATCCACACATGCACATGTACATGCATTATAGGCAAGGCCCGGTAACGAATCCACACATGTACATGTACATGCATCATAGGCAAGGCCCAGTAACGAATCCACACATGCACATGTACATGTACATTGTACATGCATCATAGGCAAGGCTCAGTAACGAATCCACACATGCACATGTACATGCATGTACTACGTAAATTCACCTGTTCCTCATGCCTGGATTCCTGAGGGCCTGGATGAGGGGAATGTGTGGACGGAACTCTTCGATTCGTTTCTTGATCTCCTGTGCAACGTCCAGACAGCCTACTGAGCCCTCAACAGCACTGAAGTGTTTGACACTTTTGTGGACTGTCCTGTATGCATTGTTGATGTTGTTGGCTAGCAGCTCAGCATCAATGTTGACCAAAGAGTCATTCATCCAGGTCTTGTGCCACTGCAGCCAATCAGCTGCAGTCAGCCATAGATTCCTGTATGGTTCAAAGTCCCGCCCAAGTTTGTTGACTTTTTCATACTGAGTTGAGGCGGCAGAAAGCAAAGGGGAGAGGGGGACGTGGGGGGGGGGGGGGGGGGGGGGGGAGAGGACAGCAGGCAAAATTAAGCAAGAAAGAATGAGAGCAAAAGAGCAAACAAGTATACATCAGTGCAAATTTATTATTGTATGCCAAGCACTGTAAGCAATGTACTACAAGTACATGCAGATCAGCTAACCTGTGTTACTGGGAGGTTGAAGAGCCTCTCTCTCTGGTTGCAAACAGCTGCCTGTTGCTGGCACTCTTTCAAATCCTTCATAAGGCGCCTGACCTCATTGGCAATCTCGCCAGCTTTGTTAAGATCTGCACGGCTTGAAAACCCAGCCACAATTAGCTGCAAAGGACAGATTGACTTTGAATCACCACTATTCAGTGAACAGGGAAGTGTCTCATACTTGCAATGTATCCAATTTATCATCCAGCTGTGCCTGGTCATCCACCAGCTTCTTTTGGAATTTCTGCTCATCTGTCTGCAACTGTTCCTCTGTAGAACCTATCTGGCCCAGGATTTTGTGTGGCCAACCTAGTGTGCTCCAACTATTGGGAAAAAAAAATGACGTCAAAGCAAACGCAAATAGCCAAAAATAAAAAATAAAAATAAAAACAAAAAAATGCTTAAAGGGAAAAAAAAATTTGGAACGCTTCACGAATTTGCGTGTCATCCTTGCGCAGGGGCCATGCTAATCTTCTCTGTATCGTTCCAATTTTAGTATATGTACTGCCGAAGCAAGTACATATACATACCGACGAGCAACGTATTTATAGATATGCACGGCTAAATCGTAGTACTTATGGGTTTTACTTGCGGGCAATGAATATAATTATGCGTCGCAATCAACTTACCGGCTTTCGAAGTCCTCATCTGACAACTGGTAAAAAAAAGTTTCCAACAAATCATATTCTCCCATGGCCTGGTCAATGCGTGACTGGTGAGATGTCACAGCCTCTGGAATAGTTTTCATATACTCCCGCTGTTCAGTGAGTTCCTCAATACAATTTGGTCTTTCAAAGAGCTTCCTGGAGATCTGGTTGAATTCTTCTGATATGAGGGTTGTCTCTTTGCGCAGAGTCTCAGCTAGGAAATCCAATAATGCCCGTGCAATTTCCTTATGCTTTTTGGCTAGCCCCACACGAACTGTGTCTGTAATGACCAGGAAAGGGCCAATAGTGATGGACTGGGGAAATGTTGATTCTACAGTGGTCTTTATTTCAAGATGACTGTCTATTTCAGCTTTAATCTTAGATGTGTTTCTGCTACCATCTTCCCCTGAGAATGACCTAAATACATGTAGTTCAATGTTAACCAAGTAGGTGCTAGTAAGTACACACACACACACACACACACACACACACACACACAGAGGTACACATGTATACACAAAGCTGCTGTGCTCAATGCACACTGTGTACATGTACACTGTACCTCTATGCACATCACGTACTTCACAAATGTAGCTATATCCAGATTCATTAGCTCCAGGTATGGTTCATATTGCTTGGAATATGCAACAAGGGCAATCAAGGCCTGGACAATAGCCTGACGCAAACACTCCCTCATCTTCTCCACCTGAGGCTCGTGCTGCCCAACAGACTCCAACAAAGGTGTCACTGGCCAGAATAGTTTGTCCACAATGAACTGCAATGTAAGGGATCATCGTTGTGTACAAGTAGGTTATGGAAGATGGGGGCATCTAAGCATTGTAACTGGATGTGTATATGTACATGTTGTGTTATATCACAAATGACACTAAACTAATGACACCTGCATATTTTAACATGGCCTCAGCATTTGGGCTTACTACACAACATCATTTGCACTGCCTATGCCATAAAAACGAACCTTTTCTAACTGTGGTATGGAGTGTGTGACCTGTATGCCTTTGTCAAACAGCCCCACCAGAGTGGATTCAAAGAGGCTCAGTTCCACATTATATTGGACGCCTGACGGTCCCAGGTTCAATTCGAGCAGAAACAGGGGTCCATTCCGAGGACTATGGAAGAGCAGAAGAGAAATTGGTACTTGAGACACAAAAGGAGACTATAGAAGGCAGCAACATTTTTTTCCACAGACATACACATTTTAAAACAATAATAATCTGCCAATCAAAATAATTGCACAACCAACTTACAGGAAGTCTGATTGGATAAGATTGCTCTCCCACTTGAAGTCTTTACCAAGACTTTTGGTGCAATAACACGCATCCTCCACAGTTTCCACAAAGGACTGAAGTGAGTTTAGCACCAGGGTACGCAAGGAGTCCTACAGCAGAACATCGTTTAGTGGTTACAAATGCACAAACTGTATTTGTGGTTACAACGACTTGGGTTGATACAGGCACACACATCACTCCACTGGTGAATACCTACACATGCAGCGCTACACTTGTGGCATTGGGTGGATGTGGTTGCATGGATAGTGTGACTTGCAGGCAACTGCACATATACATGTACACATACATGTATAGATATGCACCTAGGCTATGTATACCACAATACATGTGTACATCCATGGATCTGGTCATATTCATATTATTCATGGTCTTCTAAAAAAAACACATCTTACAATTTACCAGACTTCAAACTTGTCATGAATTACATGTACATGAAATTAAAGCATTTATGCATTTCTCAAATTACGTCACACCAGGGGGAGGGGAGGGGGGTGACAACTAGTGTGACAGTGTATACAATAGTGTGATGAGAGGAAGGGGAGGGTCCATAATGGCAGAGAAAAGTATGATGTAATTTGTGAATGGTCCCCTATGACTTTGCAGCCAATACACACATATCAACATAAACCCAAGTTGTAGGAGACAGACAGTCTACCAGCCCCTAAAAGGCAAGCCCTCACCAACAAACAATTTCCTGTTCCACCCTTACCCATTTATTCCCTCATCACTAAATCTGTGTACACAAAGACATCACACACATACACACCCACACCTCTTCCAATTGGAAAGATTACAAATTTGGTATACATATTAAGCTGCATAATATGTGATACCAGTACTTGCATACATGTACATTTATCAGTGGGTGTATGGGATCATCATTGTACATACACAGATCTAAGGCTTCATAGGAAACTTCTACATCAAAATCAGTTCATGTGGAGAAAACAATTGTTTAACTTTTTCACATGTTAAGCTAAAAAATATGCATGTGACCTAACTTTCAACATGAATATTGACATCCTTTCATTTTCACTTCCATTCTAGAGCTGACCTCTCCCTCCCTTCTAGCTGCCTCACCTGCATGGCAAATTTGATGAGCTCCATAAGTTTCTTCAGCTTGGAGCCTTGATACACTTCAAAGCTGGTCTCCTCCAGGTTGAACCAGCCCTTGGTGACATGGGCAAGGCATGACCGAATGGCCGCACGCAGAGAAGGAATCCATGTTTCCTTCAAGTAAGTCTGAGTCTGAGGAACGAACATCACACCTTCAACATACGCTCTCCACCAAAGTATGTACATGTACATACATACCTACGTACGCACATACATACATACATACATACATACATACATACATACACATACATACACACATACATACACACACATACACACACACACATATACATACATACATACATACATACATACATACATACATACATACATACATACATACATACATACATACATACATACATACATACATACATACATACATACATACATACATACATACATACATACATACATACATACATATATACATACATAAATACATATACACAATACACACATACACACATACATACACACATATACATGTACATACACACATACACATATACATGTACATACACACATACACATATACATGTACATACACACATACACATATACATGTACATACACACATACACATATACATGTACATACACATGCAAATGCATATGCACCTACACATCTACAGACACATGCGGGCAGTATTATGTGTATGCATATGTACTTGTACTCTGGCATACCTGGATAGCTGCTTGTTGTTGTGACTGTTCAAACTCATCCAGCTTTAGGGCCTTGGATGCTCCCATGTGGAATAGAAGTATTTTGCACACCTTCCCACACTCCACTCTCACATGATCCAGCACACCGATAGCCTCAGGGCAAGTAGTAAGTGAAATGAACCGGAAGTGGCTCTGAACCTCCTTGAATGGGAACTTTGGTACGTCGGCATGCAAACCTGAGCAGGAGGATATGCAGTACATGTGAACAGCACATCACCACTACATGCAGGAGGATATGCAGTACTACATGTGAACAGCACATCACCACCACATGCAGGAGGATATGCAGTACTACATGTGAACAGCACATCACCACCACATGCAGGAGGATATGCAGTACTACATGTGAACAGCACATCACCACCACATGCAGGAGGATATGCAGTACTACATGTGAACAGCACATCACCACCACATGCAGGAGGATATGCAGTACTACATGTGAACAGCACATCACCACCACATGCAGGAGGATATGCAGTACATGTGAACAGCACATCACCACCACATGCAGGAGGATATGCAGTACATGTGAACAGCACATCACCACCACATGCAGGAGGATATGCAGTACTACATGTGAACAGCACATCACCACTACATGCAGGAGGATATGCAGTACTACATGTGAACAGCACATCACCACCACATGCAGGAGGATATGCAGTACTACATGTGAACAGCACATCACCACCACATGCAGGAGGGTATGCAGTACATGTGAACAGCACATCACCACCACATGCAGGAGGATATGCAGTACATGTGAACAGCACATCACCACCACATGCAGGAGGATATGCAGTACTACATGTGAACAGCACATCACCACCACATGCAGGAGGATATGCAGTACTACATGTGAACAGCACATCACCACCACATGCAGGAGGATATGCAGTACTACATGTGAACAGCACATCACCACCACATGCAGGAGGATATGCAGTACTACATGTGAACAGCACAGCACCACCACATGCACATAAGTAATGTACACGCAACCTGTCCCCTACACACATGCACGTATGCAACTGTGGCTGTAACAAAACTTTATAGACAGAGCAAGCACATGTAGGCTCCCTCACGCACGTACCAGTCTGGGGCACAATTTCCACATAGGGGTCAGGTAGCATTACAGTGGGAAAGAGGCTTGGCTGGGCAGCAACAGTCTTGTCAAATAGTATCCTGTTCATTGAACGTGTAAATTCTAACTGGACTTCCTTTGATAGTGCTTCGGCAAAGCCATCCATACTGCATAGTGTGTAAAGAACATTCAAACCGGTGAACACAAAGTGCAGGTAATATGAAGCACTCAAACACACATGTGCACAGATGCGTGACACTCACATCACATGGGCATTCACACACCTGCACACTGAGAGATACGTATAGGCATCAAAAGGTACTCTGCGACATGTACATGTATACAAACATGCTGCAGAAGCCTCAGTGGGGCTGTTAAGCTTCCTACCATCTCACTCTAGCAGCCAGTGGTTTCAAGCAGGATGCGGAGACACATCCATGTGACAAGTCAAGTGATGGTCATTTTACTTACATTAGGAGAAGGATGTTGACATTCAGGTTGAAAAGCACAGACCCCTTTATTGGTACACATAGGATGTGTACTTGTCTAGATGCCTAACACCTCACAATTACTTAATCCATGACACCAGTAATAATAGTACATAATGTAGTGTATACATACAACAAGTGCACATTACACAACACATTGTGCACACTATTGTGACCCCTAAAATGAGGTGCATACACATCGTATATAAATGACAATTATGGAGCCCCTATCATTGTACTGATGTACATTTGTAGATAACATCACACTTGTTGACACCCCTCCCCTTCCAGTACATTGAATGGTCCTTATGCACGTGAGTATAACACACAACACACACACACACACACACAAACACAAATGCAAATTCATCACACATACAAACACAGAAACAATAATCACATGACAACACAAACACTGATACACACACATAACCCACAATACACATAACACACATATATATTACACATAACCCACATCACACATAACCCACATCACACATAACACACATCACACATAACCCACAATACACATAACACACATATATATTACACATAACACACACATCACACAAACACACACATAACCCACAATACACATAACACACATATATATTACACATAACCCACATCACACATAACCCACATCACACATAACACACATCACACATAACCCACAATACACATAACACACATATATATTACACATAACACACACATCACACAAACACACACATAACCCACAATACACATAACACACATATATATTACACATAACACACACATCACACAAACACACACATAACCCACAATACACATAACACACATATATATTACACATAACACACATCACACATAACACACATCACACATAACACACACATCACACATAACACACACATCACACATAACACACATCACACATAACACACACATCACACATAACACACATCACACATAACACACACACATCACACATACATGTAACACACACACACATCACACATAACACACACGCATCACACATAACACACATACATCACACATAAAACACATACATCACACATAACACACATACATCACACATAAAACACACACATCACACATAACACACACACATTACACATAACACACATACATCACACATAACACACATACATGTACATCACACATAAAACACATACATCACACATAACACACACACATCACACATAACACACACATTACACATAACACACACATCACACATAACACACATCACACATAACATCACACATAACACACACATCACACATAACACACATACATCACACATAACACACATCACACATAACACACACACACACATCACACATAACACACACACACGTCACAGTACATTACCACGCACCTCAATCCCTTCAACAGGGGAGAAGATCTGGAGATGGATACAATCCTGTGCAGACACTCCTCAGCCATGCCTTGGATGCCATCCGTGGGCATGCAGTCCACATACAGGTGGTACCGGATCAGAGCTTCAGTCTTCTGCCTACAAGCACCATCATGGGGAGGTGCATGTGATGACCAGTGGTGTGGGTGTGATATGGGAAGTGTGGGTGGAGGGATGAAGCATGCAAGCCAAAGAACAATAGCCTGTGCATGGCTACAAGTATGGCAATCCCCACCACCCAGTCAAAATAATAAACGAATGATGTAAACATGCAGAGGACAGCGTTGTTTCAGTTTAGACATGAGTGTTAATGGGTTAATCAACATTGCTATGGATGCCATACAAGTGCACAGCAATCCCAGGACAGGGATGATGAAGAGAGAGGTTAGCAAATCATGCAACACCACAAACCGCAACCAGACTGGATGACTGAGGTAGTGACATGTCAACAGCAGTTTGGTTTGATTTGATTGGACAGAGGATTATGCTATTGGAATGCTTTCATCTTGACCTTAGCAACAGACATGCACTACACTCTCCACTACCATAGGCAGCCTTTATGATCCAAGGTTACCTATGACACTGAGCAGAGTATACGTGTACACTATACTTGGACCAGGCATGTGTGTACATAAGTGTACACTATACCCCAGGCATGTGTGTACATAAGTGTACACTATACCCCAGGCATGTGTGTACATAAGTGTACACTATACCCCAGGCATGTGTGTACATAAGTGTACACTATACCCCAGGCATGTGTGTACATAAGTGTACACTATACCCCAGGCATGTGTGTACATAAGTGTACACTATACCCCAGGCATGTGTGTACATAAGTGTACACTATACCCCAGGCATGTGTGTACATAAGTGTACACTATACCCCAGGCATGTGTGTACATAAGTGTACACTATACCCCAGGCATGTGTGTACATAAGTGTACACTATACCCCAGGCATGTGTGTACATAAGTGTACACTATACCCCAGGCATGTGTGTACATAAGTGTACACTATACCCCAGGCATGTGTGTACATAAGTGTACACTATACCCCAGGCATGTGTGTACATAAGTGTACACTATACCCCAGGCATGTGTGTACATAAGTGTACACTATACATGTTCTTGGACCAGTAAATCTATGCAACGGTGTGATCACTTGCCTGGCTCTGTAAGCATAAGCAATCCGACGGCTGAACACTTCAGGGTCCTCGGCAGCAAACATAAGCCTGACCCTGGGCACCCAGTAGTGGATGCCATCCCCCTCCCCTGCCTCCTCCACCCCCCGGTCCTCCGCCCCTCTGGCTGGCCTTGAGGGTGGGGCACTCTGCCCAGGGTCATCCCTTTGGGTAGCTCCTCCCCTAGTGGAACAGCTGGTTGTATCGCTACTGCTGTCACCTAGGAGGGAGGGTAAGTGGGTGGGGAGAGGTGAGTGAGGGTGAGGGTGAGTGAGAGGGTTAAGTGGGAGGGTAAGTGAGAGGGTTAAGTGGGAGTTAAGTGGAAGGGTGAGTGGGAGGGTAAGTGAGAGGGTTAAGTGGGAGGGTAAGTGGGAGGGTTGAGTGGGAGTTAAGTGGAAGGGTGAGTGGGAGGGTAAGTGAGAGGGTTAAGTGGGAGGGTGAGGGGAGAGGGTGAAGGTAAGTGAGCGGGTTAAGTGGGAGGGTAAGTGGGAGGGTTGAGTGGGAGGGTGAGGGGAGAGCAAGTGGGAGAGCAAGTGGGAGAGGGTGAGGGTCAGTGAGAGGGTTAAGTGGGAGGGTAAGTGAGAGGGTTAAGTGGGAGTTAAGTGGAAGGGTGAGTGGGAGGGTAAGTGAGAGGGTTAAGTGGGAGTTAAGTGGAAGGGTGAGTGGGAGGGTAAGGAGAGAGCAGAAAGGAAAGAGGTAAGAACAGTCATAAGGCAGAAGCAATAGCTGCAACAGAGTGCAGAAACACATTCGGTTGATAACAGTAGTGATACAGACAGGCAAGTTATGGCAAGAAGCCTGGCTCTCCTTAAATCACAGCCAAAGGTGGGTTCACATCAAGTACACACAAGTCAAACAACAGAGGGAAAGGGTTGCACACATCGAACCTCCAGCAAGGAAGTAATTGGGGCACTGATCAAATCATTACCCATAGGGTAGCCATGAGCCCACTCATTCTGGGCAGAAATGCCAACCACCACCAAATAGCCTGCCAACACCTGATGGCCCACTCATACAACTGATCAAGATGTGATATACCTCTCCTGGAGTAGTCTGTTTCCTGTTGTTTCCTGGTGGTATCCAGGATGTGGGCTGGCACTTTGCTTCTCTTCACAAGATAAAGGTTAGTCCGATGGTCATAGCCCACCATGCCTCCATCAACCCAGTCATAGCTGCCTCCATGATGGTTAGAAGGAGACACACTTGCACCAGGGAGCTGGGTCTTACTACCCACTGAAGGGACCTTGAAATGAGCTGAAATTCATGAATAGAAATATTTTTAGGCAAATGACAAATGCTCACGCACCCCCTTCAGAAGGACCCCATTACACACATGCACCCCCTTCAGAAGGATCCCCTTCAGAAGGACCCCATTACACACATGCACCCCCTTCAGTAGGACCCCACTATGCTCATGCACCCCCTTCAGAAGGACCCCCCTTCCGAAGGACCCCATTACACACATGCACCCCCTTCAGTAGGCTCATGCACCCCCTTCAGTAGGACCCCACTAGGCGCTGCGCTACAGCTTCCAGCCCACACTAGAAAAACAAAATACATCATTCAAAACAGAGAGGTGTATGACACTATGTACATAACACACCACACCAATACCGGTATGTAAACAATGATGCACACAGTGTTTCTTTAGCAGTGGCTCAATGGTCCCCCATCCAGACACAACGCAACATACAAAAGGCCCACATGCTTACTAGGTCTCGTGACCTCAGTTGGAGGCTCTGTATCTGGGGGGGCAGGGGTCAGAGGCTCCAAGACAGGCAGCAAGGCCATCACTGGGATGGGCTTTCTTCTTCCAGCAGTGTCTTCACCTGGTGGGGAAAAAAAGCACATAGTAAGTGCAGTGCTGCACTGCAAAAAGGTCCCTCCCACCCCAAATCATCACTAATGCAGACTTCTAACATTATGCGCCTTTCTGCCCAATCATCTTTCTCTCTTTCAACCTTTAACTCCTTTATCCCCACATCCCTGTATCCAATTGTGCCCACTCATATGGCTCTCCACAACCACACACACACACTCACCCAAAGCCACCCACTCATCAGGGGTGCGAATGTCAAAGTCTGCATTATCAAAGATCTCCAAAGGAAGGAACGGTGGAAAAGTGGCCCGCTTGTGAACCACAGAGTTGGATGGTTTGGGTGGTTGACCCACCACGGGTATAAGATCGTGAGAATCAACACCTTTCTCTTTTAACAATTCTTCCAGGCTTTGCTTGGCATAGTGTCTCTTCCTCCTCTCAATCTCTAACTTCCTTGGGGTCTTACCACTGTCCACTTTGTAAGGTACCTGCACCTTGGGGTTCCACCCTTTGGCAGAGAATTCCTACAACCAAACATATGGAGAGAATTCGTTCATAGGGCAAGCATGCAAGCTTCACATCCCAGAATTTTTTTCTGAGCTAGTGATGGAGAGGAATAGGGAATGGGATGGGGAATGGGATGGGGATGGGGATGGGATGGGGATGGGGATGGGGATGGGGATGGGATGGGGATGGGGATGGGATGGGGAATGGGATGGGATGGAGAATGGGATGGGGATGGGATGGGGAATGGGATGGGGATTGAATGTGGGACATAACATAACGTGTGTAAGAAGATGCATCTGGGTGAGATAGAACTGACTGAAGAAACTATATAACACCTATGTGTACCAGTACGTCACAAGGTCATGTCTATAATTGGAGGTGAAGTGTATCACATGTATACACTAGGCAAGACGCTCATCACCTAAGAATTATGGGGGGTGCATGAATGGTAACTAACCCCCCCCTATCCTCCTCCTACTCCTCCGCCTCCATTCCCCTATACTGTTGTGTCATGACTTCAGCTATTGACGTGATGATGCAAGAATCAGAACAGGGCTGTGTCTAAGAGACACAACATGGCATGAATCAGAACAGGGCTGCATGTGGACTGTCTAGAACAGAGCTGTTCTGATTTATGCCATGTTGTGTCCCTTAGACAGTCCACATGCAGCCCTACTAAAAATGGATGCTCTAGCAACCATTGGCACTCAGGCATGTGTTATTTGATCAAGTTGGACTGGTACATGTGCCTGCTCATATTTAATACTGATGTGCACCTTAAAATTGGTAGGGCATGGGGACGAGAAATGCTATTGTGCATGAACATATATGATTACCTGTGTGAGTGATGTGTGGTATTTGTATGTGTGTTATCATGTATGTTATTGTGAGTGTTACTGTACATGTACATGTATGTGTTATTGTGTGTACATGTGTGTTTGTATAAAGTGTAATGGACTCACATTCTCATAATTAAGCCGCGTTGTTGGCCCATAAACTTGTGTATTCAAGACAGATACAAAATCATCAGGTGGCAAAAACGTTGTAACTGCCATGATCAGAGAATGTGTCATTGAAGCAATTCCTTTTCATGTCCAAATGTATAACCTTACCACTTGGTAGGTACTTCTCCCTCTGTGATAACCACACTAAGTTCTGCATTGAATGTGGGCCTTCAGTGACATTCTAAACGTTGAAAAATGCAGCAGGAGTTCATAATCCTTGCAGGCAAGGATTTATAAACCAGCCACGCCCAGCCAAGCCTGCTCCACCCCCGTGCAATCTAAGCTTACTCCTAGCTTTCGGGAGGCATCCGTTCCTACTATCTCGGAATAGTAGCCACGCTGTGTTCTTCTTGTATTTGGTCTGCTGGCCCTTGATGGGCTAAACCCATCGTTAGTTGCAGCTTGCGAGCTCATCGCAATACCAGTAGCTTCAACTAAAATCGAACTGCCATGAAAATTTGGGCCGCCATTTTAATCTGGTTGCCAAGGTAATTGCGCCTGCGCAATGAATTGCTATGTTTTTGTTTTATTTTTTATGTCAAAACAAACGTTATATAGCACAGACAGAAATACAAACAAAAAATATATAAAAAAATTAACGTTTAATCAATGAACTGGAGCAGATGCTCCAATTAACTTCCATCCTTGCCAGTGTGGGCCATGAACAGTCCTGGATGATTGGGGAAGACGGTCAGAACCTCCAATTGCACTGGCAACAGTGGTGTATCTCGCCCTGGCCTGGTTGACATACCCAGTCATATGTGGATAGTGTTGGGCAGTACAAACTGCTGGAGAACTGGGAGGCTCGTAGTGGAGAGGAGGGTCTTCGTCGAGGAGTTGGAGGTCAGTTAGGTTTGGACCCATCATCCCTTGGTACGCTGACAAATCAGAGTCACAAAATTCAGAGTCCGAAATGATTGGTCCCAGTATTTCTGTTGCTGAACTAGTAAAGATGTCCCGAGAAAAGGAATTGGTGCACCCAATGGAGGAGGATGGACTACCTTCACTGCTTCCATCTGCGATGCCATCGAGGCACTCCAAGTCGGAAGACGACAGCAAATGGCTCACTGTGGAGGGAGCGTCCAATCTTGTTCCAACATGGTTCACTCCCAATAACGCAGTTAGATTGGAAGAGTGGTGTTCCTCACCATAGTGACCTAGCACCCTGTTGTTGGCAAAGTCTCCTCCATGCCAGCAGGTCTGGTACCCAGTGCTGGTACCATAGCTAAAAGGCACCACGCCTCCATCACCATTACTGCCTTCCTTGCTCAGCATATCCACATGACACTCGGCTGCCCGATGATTCAGAGCGCCCCCTATGGGGTGCTGATGATCCAGAGTCCCCCCTATGGGGTGCTGATGATTCAGAGCCCCCCCTATGGGGTGCTGATGATCCAGAGTCCCCCCTATGGGGTGCTGCCAAGCAGTTCTGTAGTGCTGAGTGCGGAAGGTGTCCCCCTTTGTGTTGAGCGACACACCTGGACTCGATCCAGGAGTCGGCACTCCATCTGACGAGTCCTGAGAAAATTGGCAGGTAGCCATAAGAGAGTAATAGTAAATAAAAGGAACTGGCTCTCCCCGTCAGAAGGCCTGCTTTCCCACACACAGTGTGCCGGCTTATTAGGACAACATGCAACCTTAACGCACACAAGTACGCATGGCAGCTAAAAATACACAGACAAGACGTACCAATGACTCCAACGTCCCATCCATAGAAAACTGGTCTGCCGGCAGGTACTCAAACAGAGGGGCGTGAGGATCCTGGAACTCCACTGCCTGGCATGGCATCAGTATGTCTGCTAGGGAGGAGAGCTCTCCGGATGTGCTACCCTCTTGATGGTGGGCATCATCTGGGGATGATGCACTCTCCGGTTTGTGCTTTTCTTCGCTGAGGACATCAGATTCGCTGTCCTCAGGAGTTGAAGGTATTTTTGAGGCACCTACGAGGCCATCATTGCCTTCTCCCTCATCACACAGCTTATTCCTCTGAGCTACGTGCACCTTCATCTCATCTTCATCAACCCTGTGGTGGTGGCGTGTGTGTGTGCAGTGTACACCTGTTAATCTTCTTATCTCCTCGCATCAGACAATACTGCGTTCTCACACTAGTTAAAATCAAATACAGCAAAGAAGTTTTTTTTCTTTTTCTTTTTCTTTTACTTCAATAACTACACCTTATTTTTAAAAGGGACACACCTCCCTAACTGACCTCACAATCCACGTGTAGATGACCAGACCATCAGGAAGGTGGGTGGATGGACTGTACGTGACGTAGGAACGGGACTTTACCCAGACCCAGTCTCCCCAACGTGACAGAAGCCTGAAGCAGGGGCTCTGGGAGCTTCCCTTCATAAGCACTGCAGCACAACAAAATATGCTGTCAACAACACAACCACACTTAGCACCAGGGTACATGCACGTAAAGGGTCACTTCCTTAATCAGTCTATACCTACACCCCACATCGTGGGGACCATTATGTACTGTGACCATGGAAACCAATTTAGATCAAATGACTAAATAACTGCAAGCCTAAAGGTTATGAACTTAAACCAAATAGGAACCTATGGAAATGCTCAGACAGGTTTGCATTGCTAAGACCTCTCCATTCAAAGCAGTCCACAGGGGCTTACATAACACACACAAAGATTTGAAAAACTACTTACAATTAGCATGGCACTTGGAAAGTGTCTCCTGGCTCATGTCTTCTGGGTGAAGGTATTGGTATGCTTTTAGTCCAACCATTTCAGCTGGATCATAACCCAAAATCCAACGAATCCTAATGTAGAAATAGCACACATGTATCTAGGTACCTGGTACAAAATAAAAGATGCTGACCTTGAATCGATGACAGTGAAGCTCATGTCCAATGCATGCTTTGTTTTGATGAACGCTCCTACGCACATCTCTTTAATCTTACTGATGCTAGCCAGTTTGCAGAGAGAGGTTATCCCAAGCAGCTCTCCTGTGCTTGAGAACTTCAGGTACAAGGAGCAGTAGACTGGCTGTTGGAGGTAGCAGTAGGGTTAAAAAGCGAGTATGTCACAGCAATTGGCAAGCATGGAGCTGCGTGCATTAAAAATAAATAAATTATACCTTGAAATTAGAGCACCTCGTAATCGACTGCACACTAGGGGTGAACGCACACCTCATGCGCATGACAAAATTTCTTCTTTGAGGATTGCTAAGATCAAACACTGCAGGAAAGAGCAATTCAACAGTGTCAGCATCAGTTCACAGGGGCATAATGGGATGCATACTGCACATGCATACCTTGCTCCATGTCCCTTCCCTGAGTGTGAAGAATGGTAGCCAGCTCACCATAGTCCTGTGGATGAACTATGTCCTGTATGTGGGACCCTATCACAGCTACCTACAAGGAATTAATACATTTTAAAATAACAATTATTATTGTTTGACAGTTAATCTTTTTATAATCCCGATCCCAGACTGCTGCGAAGCCTAACAAATCAGAGGACCATACACTACCCAAGCGCTACGTGTGCTTCACACGTATACGCGCATGGATGCATGCAAGCGATCAAGGGACGTGGACGCTTATCCTCACCTGTTTGAGACCAAGATATTGAGCGATTGACTCCGAGACGTAGAGTAGTTTCCCTTCTCTTGATATAACGAGCAAAAATCCATCCAAAGCCTGAGAAGCGAAAGGTAAAAGGAAATCTGTATAAGTGCAACTCGTGTGCACATTGCATGTGGCCAAGGTTATATGCGCGCTGACTTGTTCGGGAAAGCTTACCTGCAGCATGTCACGCGAATAGCTTGGCAAAGTCGAGGCTAATTTTGCATCTCTACTACTGGGCGCATTGACGTCATTGCAATCGCTTTCCCCTTGGGTTGCTATACGTAGTCGTAGAAAACAACGCATTTATAAAGCATGCACAGCAGCGTGGGTAGCAGCTAGTCAAAGCTCGGACAATAAACTCAAACGGTATAGCACGAACTGCGACTTGCCTTCTCCTTCCTGAAAATTGTCCCCATCGTGCAAGACGCGTCGCAACTTCAAGTAATGGATGGCTACTCGCAACAGTGAAGCTTTATCCAAATCCTTGGCTCCGCCCTGCAAAGGCAGTGCCTCTGCGATGTCCGTAAATGTGTCGTTCTCCTTTTGGCGTCTGGAGTGAGCTAGAACTCGTGTTTTCTCCTTCGTTCTGCGGATGCATGCCCCGGTCACCATAAAGACACCGTGCAGATGAGCTATGCAGAGATACCTACTTCTTTCCTTCCATGCTCAGTAAGGGTTCTGCACAAGTTGCTTCTTTTAGTGTTTGTGCAAAGTATAAATTGCGGGGCTGCTGCGTACCTTTAGGTTTATACCATGCACGGTTTTTATGTAAGGTAGAAACCCATTACGGTTTCCGGTTGATGCCGCATCATCAATGATTAATGACGAACGACGATCGGTAGATTAATTGGTGGCCACATATATATATATACACTGTACATATACATGTATCATAACAATTATTATTTTAATGCACGCGAAGGTTTAGTCTGACTACAGCGGCGGCATGCCCCTAGTAAAGTTGCAGAGCGATCCCAACTGAGGAGCTTATAGCGCTCCCCTTAGCCAATAGGGGCACCCCAACCATTGATCCGCCGCTATGCAGCTATAGTCCACCAACCGCTCATTCCCGACGTAGTTTTTGGCATGAAAATGAGAACGAGAGTGCGCGTGCGCTAAACAAACGCTAACACCACCATCGGGCCGCGTGATTTTACATGTACATGTACATGTAGTTTTTTTTCTTTTTTATCTTTTTTTTTCTTCTTTTTTTTCAAATATACTAGAATTGTACAACAAAAGGGCTTCCAGGTCAACATATAATGACCTAGTCTGGGTACTAGACCCTTTAGATATATCGGTACGCGTACATCGTCGTCATCGAACCATAGATATTAAAGGTAAGGGTTGGAAACCGCGCACGTGCGCCATACATTTCAATGGATCGTCGAGCGCCTCGCCCCCCAGAAGTCGATCGTAAAGTTAACTTGAGGCACAAACAGAGAGCAGGAAAAGGTAGAGCATAAATTACAGAGAACTGAGACTAAGAGTTATTTTTTTAGTACCTTCCTAAAGGGAGTTACTAGACTTGGCGCACTTCGTCTCCATTTTCAAACTCTCAGACGCTACGCCCGAACAAAGCGACGTAACCGTAACGGTGCGGCGTTAGGATAGCCAGATAGAGCACAGTATTTTACGTACACAGTATAGTTTTTGCGCTGTGAATGTGTCACACTCACAAGAAATAAGTAAAAGTTTGATTTTTGACCAGGTACGAAACTCTCAGACATAGCAACTGTAGCTTTGTCGTCAAAATTACAAGACTTGGTTTCTAGATAGCTAGATGAATATTACATACCAACAGATAGTTGGTTTGCTGTCAATACGTATTTTCTAGGAGATAAAAAATTATAAAGTTAAGTCTTAAAATCCCGCGCACAACTATTGCCGGTACATATAGTACATAGATCATGTGTGCTGAATGCTTAATCTCAATGCAGAATGTGTGACAAATATAAACAGAAGTTTAGGTAATTTAAGTCAGTGAAGTACACAGCAGCGTATATCGAAGGAATTCCTTCACTGATTATCATAGCACACCCTGTGCTATATACCTAGTGGCTATGGGTAAATGAAGCTTGAACAGGTTGTCGTCAATATTGTGGTCGATTGCATGTTGCAATTGAAAGTCATCTATGTGTAAAATAGAGAGTATACCACTAGCTATCTACATATAAGCTTCCACTGGCATACTAGATTCACTCTGTATTGAAAGGCCTGGGTACTGGAACTGCCAGGAGTGTACCTGTTGATTGGGTTGGTTTCCAATCCCTTACCTCTAATATCTATGATCGAACTGATTATCTAATTATCTATGTATGTAATATCTATAATAAAATTACACAAATGTGCTTGGGGATCGAAAGCCAAGCAAACATTATCTTGACTTGGATCTCGTTTAACTTCTCAGCTGCGTTGTTCCAAATCCCAGACCCATAATGTTCTACAGTGAGGGGGATACAAACCCAACCTAGCACATTGCATTTGGGGTCATTTGCAACATGCTTTCTCTGTTCTGTTGCATAAGCTGCATACCCAGCTGTCATGCTCGCTTCAGATAAAATTTCGGCATTGAACGAAAGAGACTGAGTAGGCAAGCTTGATCAGGCATGGAGGCTGAGTTATAAAGTTCCATGAACTGATGGTCTTTGAGCTTGGAAGAAGGAAAGCTTTGTCCGTGCACTGTGTTAGTGATGTCATTGGCTTAGATGGTGTTAGATGGAGAAAGGACGGCATTATAGAGCTGGTGATTGAACAATTGAGGTGCCGGTCATCTCTTAACCCCAGGCCAAGAGGAATGACATGAAGGCCTAGACCTCCCCTAATGAGGCTAGCATTTAACTGGGCCTGTAACCATGCCTTGTCTGTTCTGTCAATAGAGGCTGAAAAGCATTGGCGGACATCATCATCATATCCTTTCAATGCTTCTGCTACCAAGGATGGAGGTGTGGATCGGGCTAAATGAACCAGTTTACTGAAGCTGCCACAAAGAAGCAAGCCCACTTGTAGGTCGACAGCTCCTCTTCAAGATGGGTAAGCAGTTTGCAGGCATTTTCACACCTCTGAGCCACAAAATTAGCACAATAATGGTCGTCACCAATAGGGACGCCTAGGATCTTGATGTTTGGTACTCTAGACCTCTTTCTGTTGGAAAAGCAATGAGATCACTCTTGATAAATAGCTCACACTTTATTGTGTTGAAGAACAGACCCAAAAGTGGTCCTTGGCTTGTGAGGAGGGTCCAGCCACAACACCGTCATCTATGTACCAAGAATGAAATTTTAGGTCGTTGCAGGCAGGGTCTATTCCTATGGCCAATATAATCTTCTGCAGCATCAAACAAAACGAAGAGGACCTAGGGGATCCCCATGCTGAACACCCATCTCTGAGGTGATGATACCCATGGTATGGAATAGTACTGGGTGTTGGCTATAACACCACTACGCTTGTCAAGAATAGCCTGGCATTACGCTTATCCTGACAAGTGTAGTATCCATTTCCCAGAGCTGACACCGTGGGCTTTCTGGTGTTATGGCAGAGGCATTGCGTAGGTCAAATTTGAGTGCCACAAAGTCTTCTTCATCCCAATTAATGCTCTTCTATGCAACGCCTTAAGCCATGAATTATCTTTTCTGCCCCAGAAGGGCAGGCTACTCCAAGCTGATGTGGAGAGAAGCCTTTGACTTGGTAATGGTACATAGACATTTGCTGGTTAGGTGACATAAGTGTTTCACCTACTGCCATGGGCCAAATGTCATGAGTGGAGCCCTGTTTGTTTTTGTCTAAAGCCGTAATATGGCCCCTGCCATAAACTTAGTGACCTGATGAGGTACCTTACCAGTTGCCAAGAGCTTAACTACATTAATGAGGGAAGCGCAGATGTGGGGGAAGGTAATGGAAACATGGCTGCATCTAACAGGTGCTGTATTCGTAAGCTGGTAGGACCATAGGCAGTCGCTTTAGGGATGGATGTTAGCATGGCAACCATGTTGAAATCGGGTGGTAGTACTTCACCTGCTGGTGTGATGATGGATGGTGGAGTAGGCAGGGGACCCCTTGCGTGTTTGTTATGTAGGAGTTTCCATGGGGTCTCATAATTAGGGGCAATACCAGAGGAGGTTAGGATTTGACAGGCCTTCCCCAGCAGTCCATCCCTTGCAAAGGATATTGCCTTCATGATGTTCTTCTTGGGATCACTGTGCTCAGTGGAGTTTGGCTTAGCAGTGGCCAGCTATATATCTAGGGTCTAGTACCCAGTCTAATAATGACCAAAGTGAGAGCGTACCCCTCTAATGCACGTAATTGAGCTTGGCCCGCACAAAAGAGAAGGCAAGGCCACATGATGGTTAATTATAAACTACTCGTCCCCAGACCCACATACGCACCGCTAGCACCCGCGCGCGCGTGCAAGAGAATGAGTACTTCACGGATACGTCCTCTTTATCATGGCTACGGTATAGCATGAATGTAGTGAGGGCTTTTGATTCGAAGAGGGCGTAAGGATTAAAAACCTTTACATAAAAAAATGCCCGTTCGAACCGACTCCCAAAAATCGTGCACTATCTTGGATATTCGCTGGGAGTCTGTCACGGGTTAAGGTGACTGAGGCTCTGTGGATGTGGATTTTACATTACAAAATCGTATTACGTAAAAAATAAAAACCTAATGGCAATCATTACCTCACAAACATAACTGCGCATATACATAATCACGTGACTTTACGAACATTTGGATCAGCGGAATACAATTTTGTTCAAAAAGGGGTGGGTCTTATACTCAGTAGTGTAAACTCAAATAGCTTCTAATTAGATATAATAATGTACAGCAACTGAGAGATTTATAGACTGCAGAAAAATTCTACGAGTTAATGTTTTTGTTATTGAATAACAACTGCTTCAACATTAATAACTTTATGACCTTACATGTTAATAACTCACTATTAAACTTAGTAACTTGAAATCAATATTGTACCGGTGTTATTCACTGCAATTATTATCATCTCTGACCTTAATCACTTTGATATTAGAGGGCTTTGAATATGTTGATTTATGAGGGTTTTGATAAAATTAATTAACCGCTTACAATTACATATTAATGAAATCAAGCAGTTAATTTCAATCCTGAGTTATACTTATTTAAAAGTATTGCATCCTTTTGCGGACATGCATTTATATTTGCTTACAATACTTGTTAATATTCATTTCATCTGTCTTCTGTTGTATTCATGGCAAAATCAACCCCCAAAAAATTATTAAAAACAAGGCATAAAATGGCAATAATAAATTTTCATGTACTCAATCAAAGATGTTATTGAAACCATCTGCATCCCCCTGCATCCCCCTGCATCCCCTGCATCCCCCTGCATCCCCCTGCATCCCCCCGCATCCCCCTGCATCCCCTCGCATCCCCCTGCATCCCCCCGCATCCCCCTGCATCCCCCCGCATCCCCCTGCATCCCCCTGCATCCCCCTGCATCCCCTTCATTATTTTCATTTTAGTGAATAATAATTTGACGAGAAAGCAGCAGAATGAATTAATCGGTGCATTTAAATTCTCAGTTGATCAGCTTTAAGCATATGCAAGCAGCTGGACCAGAAGTTCAATCAGACACTGCATGAAAATTTGTTTCATTAAATATTGTAATTCACCTTACTCTATGCATAACTCTGGTGAGGGCAAATGCTAGAGCTCTGCTAGCAAGGTGTGTAGGCTGTAATGGTGGTCCAGGCGATGAGTTCTTAGTGTAGGTATTTCACATTTGTGTAATAATATTCAACTAATATAATAATAATAATAATCAGTATAATAACATAATTCAACTGGTAGTTGAAATGGAAAACGTGCCTGACCAATACACTACACACATTTGGAGATACTACCAGTAATGGAAGCTGCACTTTCCACGCCAGTAGAGTCTTTCGGACGTTGGGGATCAGAAGCTCAGCGTGACGATTAGCCACCAGACTGAGACAGCCGAAGTCCACCACTGACTATAACCCTGATGGTACCTCCAGGGCCATTCTTTCTAGACAATGTGTTTGACAATTTCGCATTGCTGTTTGTGTTCTGCGTCCTGTTGTTACGAGTGTATTGTTATAATATTAATTACACTTGAAAAAAATTTTGAAGTAGTGTAGGACAGTAGGTATAGTTAACATTTTGTGTACATTGTGTATTCCTTTTGAGTGTTTTATTCGTGCTACTGATGTTTATACAATAGTTTTGCAATGTGTGTTCATTCATTTATCCTGTAACTTGTATTATCAATAAATAATAACTTTACAATGACACATGCAAGCATTTGTGGACATGGCGGTAACATGTGGTGTATTTTATCATTTTTATATACATGTATACATGCAGCGCGTATGTGCCAGAAGCAAGCCATATTGCTTCAGCCCATGCCATACTAGTACTAGTCCCATGTATGTATGATGCTGTTCTATGAATGTTGCAAAAAATGTACCCACACACACATGCACATAATCACCCAGCACACAGATACACACACACAATCACATACACACACACACACGCATACAACTGTGTAAGGGGTGTGGTCACAGCTGAGTGAGATATGAATGTGAAGCTGAAGAAGACCTTCACACCTCCAACCACTGGACCACCACAGCTAGCAGAGGTAGTGTTGGTAGCTGCTGCCTTGCAGTAGTACATCTGATTGCTACCAAGGCTTTGGAGGGAGACACTGATACTGGTAGAGGACAGGTACCCAACTGAGCCAGCTGGAACAGAGGGATCACTACTGCAACAGACCACACAGTAGTGGGAGGAACCATCCAGGAATGTGCAGTTGATGGTAGCACTGTTCCCACTCACATTGAGCTGACCAACTTGGAGTATAGGTGTTGGTACACCTTAGAGGGAAGGTAACCATGGTGACATGTGGTCACATGACAACAGCCTAACTCACTCTGCATGGTCACATATGGCTGTCCAGTCTGGTTCAGTGTGTTCCTACAGGCCACTGACACACTGTATGGAGTAATACTGCCTCCAGACATGCCCAAGTTATATGAGCAAGAACTAGTGGTGCAAGAGCTGTCTGGAACAGCAAGTGTGTAAGATGAGGCACCAGAGGAGACCATCACTGTGTACAAAGGGACACTGCAGCTCTGTGTGGAGGAGGACATCATGTCTCAACACACATCACGCCACAACAGCCAATGATCACCTGTCTGTCTGTCCAGTACAGCTCCAGACCATAAGCACTGTTATTCTGATACGAGATGATGGTCACACTAACATTAACTGGAGCACAGGGCACTACACACAGAGAGTGGGAGACCTGGTTTGTATCATGTCCACACACACACACACACACACACACACACACACACACACACACACACACACACACACACACACACACACACACACACACACACACACACACACACACACACACATACACACACACACACACACAGCACTCACATGTCTGCACACTAGTACTACTGCTGTTGCTGGATCCAGCACAGTTAGTGGCTGCAACACTGACAGTGTAGTTTGAACCATCAATGAGATCTCCAATGGAGATGTTGGTTGAGTTTGTAACCAGTGTGGTAGTGTTGGTGAGGCTAATGGTGTAGCTGGTACCACTAGTAGCTGGGGTCCATTGGAGGACCAGAGAGTTGGTGCACACCATGGATGTTTGGACATTGGAGGTCATTGCTGGCAAAGCTGTGGTAAGACCATAAGACCATCATGGTAACATAACAGTTTCTAATCATGACAGCATCGTACTGTGAATGAACTTTAGAAGGGTTGTGTGAGTTTATGTGATATGGGACAGTGTCCAGCAAAATTCAACTATAAAATTTGACTCTGAATAAAGCAGAATTATCTTTGTCATACACTTGTTTTCACATCATCTCTCTATGTGGAAATCGATTTCTGTGCATGGGTACGAAGTTCGTTAACCCCGCGGGTTGGAAGTCGACATTTCTCAAGGTGCATGTGTTGAAAACACGTCAAATTTGGGAGGCCGGAGTCCTATAACTATTGATTTGTTCTGTTCGTTAATTTGCATGTTATCCGTTACAGAGATGCAATTGAGCAAACTACATGCACGTTTTCCCGCTGATTCGTGCCAATGATATAATCCCCTCCTCCCCATACATTACGTGAGATTCGATTTGCCAAAAGCATTGGCACGAATCATTGACATGCAAAGTAACGAACAGAACAAATCAATAGGTATAGGACTCCTCTATGTACATCCCAAATTTGACGTGTTTTTAACACTCCTACGTGGAGAATTCTAACCCGTTGGGTTAGCGATCTTTGCATCAGTTCGCAGCATGGAAAAGAATAATTAAAGTACCAAAATCGATTTTCACATGGAGAGATGATGTGGGAACAAGTTTAAAAATTTTGAAAGGTTGTACCGTTACAAAGATATATTGTTTTGTTCAATGTAAAATTTTATGGTGGTGAATTTTAAAACTCACAAGGGTGATTTTGCAGGACACTGTCCCATAAATTTATCAATGCATGTGGGGCCATGCATTTAATGGTGGGAACATGGTACGAAACTCACTTATTATCTTCAGGGTATCATTTCCCACTAGCGTCCTCACACATAACAGTGGTCCCATTCAGAGCCTAAACAGCAGGAATGGTGCAGAGGGACACTGAAATGCTGTTCCAGTCCAGTATGTAATCACGCTAGCAGCATTTGAGCTGATCACACAGGTGTAGGTGATGTTACTTCCAGGACATGAGTAGGTACCATTGGGTGAGTAGAATGGTTGGCTGCGACCTGAAATTAATGGAAAGAATTAATAACATTTTAAATCTTCAGTATTTCAGATTTGAGTAATATTCAAGCAAACTGACAGTTTAAACAACTTGGACAATTGTAGTACAATACAACTTGCAATACTTACACTTGAATCGTGTTTTCCTGGAGAAACACACAAGTATTATAGACATCAGGCATACAACTGACACAATCACAAAAAACTAATGTAACATGGTGATAGACATGAAATACTTCAGAGATGCACATTTTAGTATATTCAGTTTTAACTAGGCTCTTAGAATATCTAAAGCGGAGCCTTTCAAATGCTGCCACCGAAGGGACCAGCCTCAAGAAACCTGATTATTGAAGTGTCCACAATTGAGCATACAACAGATGTCTATAGGGGGACTGCTGTACATGGACTGACATCCATGCTTTTAGAAGACATCGTGGAAGCCATGAGAACTCTTAAGCTGCTCCTAGCTACATGCCTAGCTAAGAGCGAACTCATAGGTCAAAAAATAATGGCTGCTTTTAAGTACCATGCATAAAGCAATGCAGATGATGCCAAACTGTCCCAAGGGCCACCCATACATAACAGCAATTCATATGTACTAGATGTCTGCATATGTGTAATACAGACGTTCTTTCCCCGTTGAAGATCTCATGTAATTATTGAGACGTCTGAGAGCACTGGCGTTCTCACGATGTAACTGGAACAGTGCAAGCAAGTTGCAGCATCTTTTTATGCTGATAATGGTGATGAAGGTAATTTTTCATATGGGACATCACTGTATTTTGACTTCCATCGCATTACTTCTAGCTCCGCCAGAAGCTCAGGGGATGGAAGGTCATCATGGTATACTTCACACTAGATGAAAAGTTGAATTTACAATGTATTTACTATTACTCAAATGTGGTTGTGTAAAAGTGTTAGTAAATATGGTATATGTGACATCAATACCATAGTAAATATGAAGCTCTCATTTACTGTAGCGGAAATGTCACATATAACCATATTTATCAACACATTTACACCACATTTGATTGATAGTAAATACATTGTAAATCCAACTTTTCATCTAGTGTCAACAATTCTAGACAGATTGATTTCCTTTGAATGCATTACAGATGGTACAGAATCAGAAGAAATATTGCTTTGATGCTGCCTTGCAGCAATGCCTGAGGCATTGACACTGAGCTTCCAACTTTCTCAACCATTCTACATGAATGATTGTAAGTTATTGTCAACATTTTGACGCTCAAGCTTGTAGAGACATATGTTCTTGGAATCACGTAAATTCGGTGCTTTTGATCTTATCATTGCCTTGTAAGGTAATACACACCCAGGTTTGGCTACATTTGTATCAAAAATGGTAATTGTATCATAGCAAAAAACATATTTGAAACATCGATCTTGGCAAGCAGATATGTATGTAATATGTTTTGCTAGTATGATACAAATACACTTATCTGATACAATTATGTATACGCTTGCGGAGATGAATGTTTCAAAAATGTATTACATATTTGATACAAAATTAACTTTCCTGGTGGTGTACAGTAATGAGGGGCTGGCTGAGATGTTTGCTATCATGTGCCTGCGAGGAAGCGTGCAGGACTTTTTACCACCACCCGGTTTATTGCAATCCTTATAGGCTGATCAGTTTTTCTGGTGATCACATATGTTTGTGTATATTATTGTTACAATTGTTATAGTGCTTTCTTCAAAGTTTATTTATTAAAAGTGGTACCTCGAACAAAACCTTGTGACAAGCTAAAAACACATGCTCTTCAAAATGATATACACAACTCACACACATACATGTACATATAATAATACACACATAATAATACGAATACGTATAACATACCATTGCACTATACAAAGGACTAATGATGCAAAGATGTGTTTTAAGAAGATGGATACATATTTTTGACACCCTTGAAGTGGCAATCTTGAAACTGGGCACAGCACAAACGGCAGCATCTGTATGCTGCAAAGTTCAAGATTACATACAGCCATTCAGTACAATCCAAAAGAGAGTATACATTTTGACAGCCAGCATGTGATATCTTCAGTTTCATCATCACATCCTATTTAGAATTTCAAGAAAAACTACTTCAAACCCTCCCACTTGTGTATACCCCCTGCATAGACCCTTCTCACTGTAAACACAGCAAGAAGTTGTCACACTGTAACGGAAGTGTCCAGGAAGTGTAACATCAATAATTTTCGTGGAAAAAATGTTCCAATGGGTAACGCTTCCATTAACTTTTTACCTGCACTCCTATCTCTCATGCAGTGGCGGAGCTAGGGGGGGGCTGGAGGGGGCTTGGCCCCCCCCCCCCCCCCCTGTGATTTAAGCTTGTACAGTGACGTCTGCAGTTGGCCCCCCCCCCTGTGATTTAAGCTTGTACAGTGACGTCTGCAGTTGGCCCCCCCTGGCCCTCATCCCCACCTCCCACTGGTTAAATCGGTCAACAGCGGACCGCGCGCACTAGTTGAATCGGCCGACAGCGGACAGCAAACCCCCCCCCACCCCTTCCGCTCGTTGAATCGGCCGACAGCGGACAGCACCCCCCCCCCCCCCCCCCCCCCCCCCCCGCTCGTTGAATTGGCCCCCCCCCCCCCCCCCCCCCCCCATCGTTGAATCGGCCGACAGCGGACACCCCCCCCCCCCCCCCCCCCCCCCACTGGTTGAATCGGCCTTAACTTGGCCCCCCCTACAATAAAATCCTGGCTCCGCCAGTGCTCTCATGGTACCACAACCCGCATCCCTCATAGTCCCCTCCCTCCCACCTCTTAACCCCTCACAGTACCTTCCACCCTCACAACCGCAGGCAGGGTTGCCGAAGGCCAGCCCGGCCTGCCAGGTCGGCCTGCCAGGCCGGACATTTAGCTTGGCCTGGCAGGCCGGACCGTGACCTGACAGGCCGGCAGGCCGGGATCCACCCACTTATTATAATAAATTATTAATTCATTTCGCGAGCTATATATGGGACAGTTTCCGAGATAACTTCCTATGTTTTATAACATTATAAAATAATCGAGTTTTAACATTTGAATTGCTGTATCTGCCGAACAATAAAGGCTATCGACTTCCTATTTTCAACACTTCATACTACACCATTGCCCTATAGGGTAAAATACATGTACATTTTTGTGTCTTGCACTTGCTCAGTACCATCATTGCAACGTTAGATACCCCACCAAGTTCAAACCCAACATAACTTTCTGTAGGAGTAATCAAATCGCTTCAAATTCGGTTTGTAAGTAGAGAGGTCCTATATCTATCGATTTGTTCTGTTCGTTAATTTTTATGCCATACGTTACGGAGATATAGTTGAACAAACTATACGTGCACTTTTTCCCGCTCGATACGTGGCAATGATATAATCACCACCTCCCATACTTTGAGCGGGACGCGATTTGCCTAAATCATCGGCGCGAATCGAGCGGGAAAATGTGCACGTACGTAGTTTGTTCAACTATATCTCCGTAATGGATGGCATAAAAATTAACAAACAGAAAATATAGGACCTCTCTACCTACAAACCGAATTTGAAGCGATTTGATTACTCCTGCAGATACAGAAACTGAGTCTGAGATACATAACATGCAGTGATGCAAACAGCCCGCTTGCTATCTAAAGACTTGTAGTTAACCATGCATTGTGCTTGACACACGCCTCCAAACGTTGAGGGAGTATAGGTTCCATCTCTGGCGCTGTTGAATCAGCTTAGCTCGCAAAAACACCCGCTCGGATGGAGCTGAAGCTCGAAGATGTATGAATTTTTAATAAATTGATCAATAATATCATAATGTTTTGTGGTTAGCCATGAATTTTTAATAAATTGTTTAATAACATCAATTTATCCGACCTGGCAGGCCGGCCTGGCAGGCCGGGGCTGTCAGGCCGGCCGGTCACAGGCCGGACCCCGGCCTGACTTTCGGCAACCCTGACCGCAGGACCCAGCATGGTTTCGTAGTGTTCATGGGCAAGGAAAAAGCAATTGTAACACAATCACTCAGAGACACACATAAACTATACACCTTGCAAGATTCGTCCCTCTGATGGACTCCTGATTTCGAACATACTATACTGATTCATTAGCTGTCGCTAGTTAGTTAAAATCTATTGTTTTTGAATTAAAATCAGAAAAAGGAGACTGTAAAAACTATTTATCATCTTAGCTGAGTCACATTTTTCACAGTTGCATTATCTAGATCACTCAGCCGTGCACCTTGTGTGTTCTGCCAGCAGCAAAGGGCTTCTGAATTGTTGAAATGTGTTGTCCATATTATCATACAATCTAACACACATACACACATAAATACGCACACACAAGGATTAGCCCATATGTTTACACAAACACAGATATGCATATGAGCATGTACTAATACTGTACATGTATTTTTATCTTGATATTTGTATAGCATCCCTCGATTGCATCACAGTGAAACCTCTCGATATGACACAACACACAAACACTAAAACATCGCACAAACTAAAACGACTGTCAGACATTCTCTGCAACCATTCTTTGCTACAAATGTAAAGGACTTGTTGATACCAATGAATACAATAGTCCAATACCAACACAACATTCACGTTCAAGTCCATCGCCAAATGTCTACATATGTCCCATGTGCATACATTACATTGCATGACATAACAAAGTCTGCTACAAATACACATACCACACAGAACACACACTGACAACAGTCACACCTTATAAATCCAACCCCCTCTACCTACATTATAGCATGTACTCAAGTTCATTCTGGGATGGGAAGGAAGTACATGTATATCACTTGGAGAATTTTTTGTTGTTGTTATTTATTAGTGGATTGCAGGGAAAACTTGAAAAAGGACCTCAAGGGTCATAAGTCCATGCATGCAACATGAAGCAAGGCATCACATGGGTTGAATATGCATTGTTAATTTGTGCAGCATCATGCAGTTCAACAATATGCCCTGCCTGGATGAGTTACAAATCAAAAAGTAGACCAACATGCCATTAATATGTGTGACAATTCAGTGCACTGTACAATTTAGCAATGAATTGTACAAATTTAGGAGGACATTTACAGCTCTCGACAAATAAAATAAAACTGAAACTTAAAAAGCTGTCAACACTGGCATGATTATAATGCAGACTTTACTTAAACAAAATATAAAATTTACTACAATGTGCTGGAGTCAGTACGCTGAGTTCATAACCAGCACGCCAAGTCATGTCAACATTTCTATGATTATACATGTATAATGATGATAAAAGCTTATTGTTCCAGGAGCACTTGCCCATCAAAGAAATCAGATGTAAGTACTATCATCGCAGCTTTTATTATTGATTGCATTTTCTACTGAAACATTCACTAAGCACAAGGTTTGTGCAGTTGCTCTTTTCTTAATGTTAGTCCGTGGTTTTATCACCGGTTTGCTTGTTCTGATGTTGGGAACATCTGCAGCTAAGGCCACCGGTTTGAATGGACATACACATCCACTATCTAAATGCACTGGGTCTGTTGTAAGTTTGCTGTTGGCTTCAGATCTAACCCTGTCCCCTCCAGATCTAACCATGTCTCCTCCAGGTCTAGCCATGTCTCCTCCGGATCTAGACATGTCTCCTCCAGATCTAGCCATGTCTTCTCCAGATCTAGACATGTCTCCTTCAGATCCAACCATGTCCCCTACAGATCTAACCATGACTCCTCCAGATCTAGACATGTCTTCTCCAGATCTAGCCATGTCTTCTCCAGATCTAGACATGTCTCCTCCGGATCTAGCCATGTCTCCTTCAGATCTAGCCATGTCTCCTTCAGATCTAGCCATGTCTCCTTCAGATCTAGCCATGTCTCCTTCAGATCTAGCCATGTCTCCTTCAGATCTAGCCATGTCTCCTTTAGATCTAGCCATGTCTCCTTCAGATCTAGCCATGTCTCCTCCCATGTCCCCTACAGATCTAGATCTTATCTTGCTCTCATCTTGCGTACTGTTCATCAACTTGGAATCTTCGGTGATTACTGGTGCCTGGAGCAAGAAAAAAGATTTCTTTTTGGGGGGCAGTGGGGGAGGACAGATCACGTTTGGAGGGGAGTGTGTTGTAGTGTGCAGCTGTGCCTGCTCAGATGCATCCAAGTGCAATGAAGAGGAGGAACAAGGGGCTGACCTAACTCCATTGTTTCTACATCCCAATACAGTGGCAGGCAGTTGGATGGTGCTAGGTATGAGGGGCTTGGTCTTCTGGCCCTTTCCGCACCTTTGAGGCCATGGTGTCCAACGATTGCAGCTGCCAAAGACTTTGGACTCAAAAGCTATGCTGCCAGAGTCAGAGATTACCAGCCGCTTGCTAACGTGGTATGGACCTTCAAACACTTCACCATTATCACATACAGAAAAATTAGCCCGAATAATGGTCACGTCTGAAGTTGGAGGTGTTGGGGCAGGGATTGGAGGTGGGGTCGAAATTCCACACATGTAATTGGCCTGGTATACCAAAGCACCATGTTCATCAGTGGGCCTGTGGTGAATCTTGGCTTCACGGCATAGAAACACCATGCAACTGTTAAGGTACAACTTGGACATGAGGAAGGAGATTACTGTGTCCTTAGAGCCAGCACATGAAGGACACAGTTCCATTCGGATACCAACGTCTGACTTTGTGAATGTGAGAACACGATTCAAATCCCATGCGTACAAATTGATTTCATGCACAGGAGAAGTGAGGACGAGAATGCGATCAAGTTGCCCTTGGCGATGAGCGGGCAGGGCGACCTCTATGGAGTACATCAAGGCATGCTCCATCACCACGGTGCGGAAAAGCTGAACATGAAATATCTCCCCTGTTAGTAGAAAGACATTATATAAGCTAAGCAGACATACAGGGCAGGCATAGCAGACATACAGGGCAGGCATAAGGGCTAAACAGACATACAGGGTAGGCATAAGGGCTAAGCAGACATACAGGGCAGGCAGGGGCTAAGCTGAAAAAAAGAGGGACAAAGAGAAAAGTGAATAAAGTGGAATGTTGGGGAAAGGACTAGCTAGGGTAGGGTTATTGTATAGATATAGGGTTATTGTATAGGTTATTGCATACCGATAAGGCAAAATGCTGGCTTATTGGGTTTTAACATGCCTTATTGAGAGCACATGGGTGCTGAGGGGTGTTATTGAGAATGTCATTGGGTGAAAAGAAATGGATTACCTCTACTCAATGCTGCTTTGAGGTCAGCCACCCAGCACAGGTGAGCCTCAGCCATTTCTGCTTTAAATTGAAGAATTTTGCTGTTGTTGAGGAGAATACTAAAGGTATGGGCATCAATAGGTAGGATATTGACTATCTCATCAATTTTAATCCTTTTCTTGAATCTGTCCTGTTTTTGATCAGAATAGATCAGGAGCTCTGAAGAAGGCCTCGTGCCTGTAGGAGACATGGAGTTGGTGCCATTGAACTGACGCCTACATGTATGTTAGCTAAGGACCTGTTATTTTCAACTACATATATAAAACCTTACTGGACAAGTCAAATGGGAGAGTCGCGCTGAGCGAGATACCTCTTTCTCGTCTCCAGACCCACAGACGTAACGATTATTGCTGTACGATAATTGTTACGTCATGTGGGTCTGGGGATGATACTAGTGTCTACCAAACTTGTTTACTGACGTGACAGTTCATTCTCCTTCCTGTGATTGCACTAACTTACATATTTCTTTAACAAACGTAGAAATAAACTACCATTCATGACATTCTGGTCTACAACAACACCATGCATGCCTGGAATAAACAATAAGGCATACATGTACTTACCAGTAACATGGCTGGCTAGGTCGGCAACAAGTTTCACATAACGGTGTTTCCAGCCTACCTGAGTGTGTGGTGCATGCGTAAAGTGATTGTACGTGTAAATGTGTATATACGTATGTGAATACTGTGTGCGTCAAGGATTGCGTGATATGATAATTATAACAGTGCGAATATCCGCAGCGTCGCGCGCACTAACGTACCCTGCCTCGCTTCAAAAGGACGCCCTCCAGAATCACGCTAACGCCTGCCACAGAAGCCATACATTTGGAGCTGGATGTGTGTGGGTATGCGCATGCGCAATCAATCTTTCGACGGTTCATTGAGAGGTAAGTGCGCGCGCGCACGTACAGATGTTGGATGTTTTCTGGCAGGATGGAATGAATTAATACAAGTATGCTAGAAGACAAAAAATTAATTTCTTAGAATGATTTTTTGTCAGGACAACTGATTCAGTTCATATACACGCTGCGGCAAAACAACAATAGTCCACACCATTCTTAAATTTAGGAACAAAACAAACAACGACAACAAATTAAAATATATAAATTAAAAAACAACAAAAAAACAACGAATGAAACAGAAACTGATTGAGAGGCACAGTTAAATACATCTTGGAGGGATTTCAGTTGGAGGGATTTCAGTTGGAGGGCTAAGCGTTTGTCCAACTTTGTCGTGCGATTGCTAGGGACGCTAATGCTCTGTTATGATACTCACTGATACGCTGGTGTGTAGTGCCGTAGCCCGCGATAAACTACGAGGTTTTGGGACGGGCTTGGGAGGGGGCGGAGTAGCGACTAACCGCCGTTCAAAGTCCAGCAACCCAGCCTGGTCGTCTCCTCGCATATCCACCTTAGTAGGCAAGTGAGGGGGATGAGCATCCGGCACCAGTGTACTCCCACTGTCCTCGCTTCTTCCTTCGACGCTGCGTTTCTGCATACGGATAGGGGGGTGGGGCGGGGTACGAGGAGGCTCTTGAGAAGTGGGACGAGGCAGTTCTTGAGAAGAGGGATGCTCTTGGAGAGGAGAGGTCCGCTGAGTCGGCTCCTCCTGGGAATACGTTGTTGTATGCAATATGTCTACAGCCACGGCGACCTCGACGGAGGAAGTGATGACTTCACTGCCAAGTATGCCGTTAGGTTCGGAAGAGTCTTCGCTGAGGGGAGGTGGAGGTGGTGGCTTTTTCTTCTTACCTATGGACGACGCCATCATTGGCACGACAATATAGTCATCATCTTCATCATCGTCCCCTTCGGGGCATGTGCCAAGCTGGGTAGTCCGCTTCGTGGAGGGAGGGCAAGAAGGTGCCGCTGGCGGATAACTGGGAGACTTCCGCATGGACTTGGCAGGTATCTGTGGCGGGACTGGGTCATTGAACGCGATGGTGTGGGCGGTCTGGAATTCGAGGGTACGATGACGGGTTGGTTGGCGGCGCGGTGGGAGGGAAGCTTGACGACCAAAAGGAAGGGCGTTACCGGCCGCTTTGCTGCCAAGGACGTTCGGTTCGTGGACCACCGTTCCCGTGTCGGTGATGATGACGCGGCTACTAATTTGGTACGGTCCTTCGAAGTACATTGATGACTGAGGCAGCCACGCCCAGTCGGAGCTGTTCAAGTACGGCTGCGCTACGGCCGGCAACGAGCAATCGTAACCTTTTCGCGGGATTGTCCGGGGCGGCACCGAAGGAGCGAAGAATCCCAAGTCGTCAGAGCTTTTTGGAGAGAAATAGAAATAACTGGACGACCCGCCAGTCCCGGAGTCTTCATTTAGCGATAGAGGCGGAGGTGGATCTGGGCGATTACGATTCTGACGTAACCTCGATGTTGGAACGGGTGGAGGCGGCTGTTGTATGGGAGGAATCCCGCTCGAGCCGACATTTCGGGGGTCGGCAGGGGAAGAAGGCGTTGACATAAGCGTAGGCCCATCCTTTACGGGAGGGGGCGGGGCTGGAGCGGCAGGAGGCGGAGAGACACCGCACACGTGATTCAGGTAGTAGACAAAGGCCCCGTGCTCGCTCACGGGGGATGAAGAGACGCGCGCCTCGCGACACAAGAACGTGAGGCACGGCCGTATGAACTGCTTAGAAAGCATGAAGGTGATGGTTGTTTCCTGCGAACCCATGCACGTGCGACACAGCTGCATACGAATCCCGATGTCCGACTCGACGAAGCACAGTACGCGGTTGAGGTCCCAGGCAAACATGTTGATGTCGTTCACCGGGGAGGCTAGGACGAGTATGCGGTCCAGCTGCCCCACGCGGTGGGCGGGGAGGTTGACCTCGATGCAGTACAGAAGGGCGTGTTCCAAGTTCGATTGCGTGTTCACTTGGACGTGAAAGATATTTCCTGCGAGTAAGCAAGCAACATTATGAAGGGCGGGCCGTTATACATATCATTAGTGAAATTAATTGTTTTTTAATTTCATTAGACAATGGGTGATGGATGTATATGGTGATATGGTGAGGGTGATGGGTGTATAGTGATGGTGATATGGTGAGGGTGATGGGTGTATAGTGATGGTGATACGGTGAGGGTGATGGGTGTATAGTGATGGTGATATGGTGAGGGTGATGGGTGTATAGTGATGGTGACATGGTGAGGGTGATGGGTGTATAGTTATGGTGATATGGTGAGGGTGATGGGTGTATAGTGATGGTGACATGGTGAGGGTGATGGGTGTATAGTTATGGTGATATGGTGAGGGTGATGGGTGTATAGTGATGGTGATATGGTGAGGGTGATGAGTGTATAGTGATGGTGATATGGTGAGGGTGATGGGTGTATGGTGAGGGTGATGGGTGTATGGTGATGGTGATATGGTGAGGGTGATGGGTGTATAGTGATGGTGATATGGTGAGGGTGATGGGTGTATAGTGATGGTGATATGGTGAGGGTGATGAGTGTATAGTGATGGTGATATGGTGAGGGTGATGGGTGTATAGTGATGGTGATATGGTGAGGGTGATGGGTGTATAGTGATGGTGATATGGTGAGGGTGATGGGTTAGTGATGATGATACCAAAACAGGGAAGACTTGTCCCAACACACTGTGAAAGATACAACATCCACTCTCACACTTGAAACCACATCCACTTTGTAAGGATGCGCAGAAACAAAGTTGGGAACTATAAGAATAAATACTCACCTTCTTATGAGCTCACACTATCTGTGTATAGCAATGCATAGCAACCACAGGGCAGAACCCAACTAAGGGAGCATTCACAAATTACATCATTTCTTTGTTTTTTTTTTGGGAGGGGGGGGGCCCGGGGCATTAATTACAACCCCTCCCCCGCCCCATCATGCATAATGTGTGTGCTCATCATGCAGGCTGGCATGTGGATGCTATGCAGAGTACCTGCCCCCACTGGCACCTTATAAGGTCACTACATAAAATAAAATATCCTAAGATTATCCACAATCGACCAATCAGATTGCGAGTCTGAATCATATGGCATTTACTTTATTCATGTTCAGGGTGTTCAGGGTTTTAATTGTTCACAATAAATTATTGATGACATCATCAACATCAATAACACACCTTTGCCCAGTGTCGATTTCACTGAAGCCATCCAACAGATCTGCTTTTCAACAGTATCTGTCCTGAATTGAAGGATTTTCCCATCAGATAAGAATACTTGGAAGAAGCAGTCACGGCTTGCTCGTATGGTAACGATGCTATCAGTCTTAATCCTGTTGAGCTTTGACCGGCGTTGATGAGGGTCATAGATGAGCAGCTCAGAACAAGGTTTGCCTGTTGGTGCAAGAAAGACATTCATCAACTCCGCACACCCTCTTCAAATTCAAGGTAATAGGAGGAAAAAGTAAAGCTCTCACCTTCACCTCTCCCTCCCTTCCCCTGCTCCTCCCTCCCCTCCCCTGCTCCTCCCTCCCCTCCCCTGCTCCTCCTTCCCTCCCCTGCTCCTCCCTCCCCTCCCCTGCTCCTCCTTCCCTCCCCTGCTCCTCCTTCCCTCCCCTCCCCTGCTCCTCCTTCCCTCCCCTCCCCCTGCTCTCCATCCCCTCCCCTCCCCTGCTTTCCCTCCCCTCCCCTCCCCTGCTCTCCCTCCCCCTCCCCTCCCCCTGCTTTCCCTCCCCTCCCCTCCCCTGCTCTCCCTCCCCTCCCCTCCCCCTCCCCTGCTCCTCCCTCCCCTCCCCTGCTCTCCATCTCCTCCCCTCCCCTGCTCCTCCCTCCCCTTCTAACAAGTATTTGTACCAGCTGTGCAGGACTTGTATGCAGACATGAGGAATAACATACCATGCGTGGACAGAAGGGGAAACAATTAGCAGGATGGTTTTTACGCTTTAACCACCCTCGACACCTGAGATCTGGCCTGGACAACCCCAGCCTGGATGTTTTATAACTTATTCCTGTAAAATTTCAGAGTTATTAAAGTTTTCATTTGGGAGGTTCCGTTTCCTGGCACAGTGCACACTCAGTAATTTCCCCCGCCTAGCTCATAGCATGAATACGATACCCGAAATAGTGAATAAGTAAACACCACGATTTACAATTTTTATTTCCTACTATTATAATAAGTTAATTAATTAGCTATATCTATCAGATGGGGTCTCACCAGAAATATGGCTCGTTGGGTCGAGAACCAGCTTCACGTAGCGAGGTCTCCAGCATAACTAATCCATGTGTGTGTGTGTGTGTGTGTGCGTGTTGTGTGTGTGTGTACGTGTGTGCGTCCGTGCGTGCGTGCATTTGTGTGTGTAAATGCGTGTCCGTGTGCATAAGAGCACATAATTATGACCCAACTTTGCGTGCAAATAGCAAGACGCACGTACGCAACGCCAACACCAAAACAATAAGGTAGGAAAGCTAGCCGGTCCCCATGCAAACCAACTTGTTCGTTCAGGGGCGTATCCAGGATTTCAAAAATGTTAGTGAATAATAAGACGAGCGAGGGGGGGGGGGGGGGGGGGGGGGAGTGCTGTTCGCGTAAAACTGCGTGCAAAAAAAAAAAAAAAGTATTTAGGACAAAAGGGGGGGTTGCAACCCCCCCCCCCCCCCTGTATTCGCCCCTGTTGTTGGACGCCGTGTGTACGAATGATTTGGCTGCAGGGTCCAAAGGGCACAAAGTGGGTGGAAAACATACGCTGCAAAAGGGCAAACATAACGTAGGCGTACGTATAAAGTACCGCGTGCTAGCTAGCTGAAGGGTGAGGACTATATGTGAGTAGTTATAACGCTCGTCTGCAGCAGTCACAAGGCATAAATACGTAACAAAACAAATGTGTGCCGCTGCAGTCCATTGACTTGTACTTACGCTGCAACGCTTCAACACGATACCCTCGTAGATTGGTCTCGTTGCGGTTTCGGTGGCCCCGCGGAAAGTCGTTATTGGTAGCGTGATAGCCTCTGAATTCGCATGGATCCTGTGAAAGTCATCCATTCTCGAGTTGTACTACCGTACGTAGTACTCCGGGTCCCGCCTATATACCTAATGAGAAAATACTGCCAGGAAGTACTCCTAGACGGGAACGAGGAAGGTTTTCCCCCCACGTAACCAGTATGAATAAATTATAATGAGTATTTCAATTATAGTGCACGCTGCATACGCATATAGCTAGCTATAGCAGGCGGGACTTCGTCTTGATAACATTCAAGCTCTGCAGATAGAAGCAGAAATGGTAAAACAGACATACATACATAACACACACAGAGATGTACGTGTATTTGACATAGAGGGTGCAGCTGGTGTGTTAAGAATGCAAGCAATCGGGGAAAGCAGCAAATGCTGTTGCTACGCACTAAGTACTTGCGCTATTAGCATACATGTACATGGACACATAAATGTATACAATAAACAACCACAAGCTCACCACACACACACACACACACACAACACACACAACACACACACAAACACACACACCAAAAGTTCATTGGTTCCAAAAGGTCTAGTACGTTCAGATCGTCTTGCATCAGTATAGGGAGCACGTCTATATCGTGCCACACCCACTGACTAGCACCTGTTCCCACATCCTTGCTGGCCACTCCCCCGCACGAGGGAGTGAGGTGGGAATGGCTAATGTCCATCCTGGCAGACAGCGAGGAAGAAGAAGGCTCCTGGTGCGGTCTGGACCCCCCACACCTGGCGTTGGCAACCATGTCCTCATCCCTGCCAATCACCTTGGAGGGGGGGTGTCTGCAGAGGTCTGGTCTTGGGGGTGAAGATGGAGCTTGGTCAGGGAGGAGGGGCATTGTACAGAAGGGGGAGGAGGATTGTGGGGGTGGAGCAGTGTGGAGAGTGTGTATGGGTGGTGTTGGCACTTGACTCATGTATTGGTGGGAGGTACTGTTGCTGGTGGGAGGGGGGGAGGGTGTGGCAGAGAAGGGTGGGCAGGGAGGGGAGGAGGGTGTGGCAGAGAGGTGTGGCTGTGGAGGGGAGGAGGGTGTGGCAGAGAGGTGTGGCTGGGGAGGGGAGGAGGGTGTGGCAGAGAGGGGTGGCTGGGGAGGGGAGGAGGGTGTGGTAGAGAGGGGTGGCTGGGGAGGGGAGGGGTGTGTTGCAGAGAAGGGTTGCTGGATTGGCAGAGTCAACTGGAGGGACATACTAGAATAGCCGGAGTCACTGAAGGGGGAGAGGGGAGGAGGAGGAGGTGGTGGTGGTGCCTCTGGTTGAGCCAAAGCTGCTTCAACATGGGTATTGTGCACAGTTATACTATGCAGACATGGGTTGGGGGAGGGGCAAATGGTTGATGGGGAAAGTCCCGCAGAAGATAACAGCTCTTCCAAAGGACTGTCGTGCCATTTGGTGGGTGGTGCCTGGGCACCCTGTTCCTCCTCCCCACCTCCATCGTCCAAAGGGTTAAGTGTCACTCCGTCTCCACATGAGACGGGGAAGGGATGGTGGACATAAGACACCCCAGAGGTGCCACTGACCACCTGGTGAAGGGTCAGCTGTTGCTCTCCGATGTCATTGCTGTTTGCACGACCAAAGAAAAAGCAAAGAATGATCACAAAAGTGAAAATCTAATTCAAACCCTATCTCTCCCACCTCCCCACCCCTAAACTATCACCCTACCTCCCCACTCCATCCACATACCCTTCCTTCCCACATCTCACCTTGCCTTTTTGTATCCCTCCTTCCCTCTTTCCTTCCTTCCACCAATCCTTCTTTCCTCTCACTACCTCCCCTCCCCTCAATCTAACAACCCCTCACTATCCCTCAATCTATTCACTTCCTCCTCCCCTCCCTCCCACCCAATCTCCTCACTTGATAATGAAGTTGACACACACAATGTATGACGGGTTCCCAGTCCTACTATCATACATCATAGTGGCGCGAGACTGCATCCATATGAAGGTCCCGTGGTGAGTTAGATATCTGTAGTAGCCACTAAGCCCCTCCCCCTTGGTCATTACTGTGGGGGGGGGGGGGGGGGGGGTATAAGCCCTTTGCAAACACTTCCGTACTTGTACAAAGCTGCAAAGTGGTCAGTACTAACTAGAGATGTGCACTGCGTGTGTACATAATGTGTGTGTGTGTACTTGTGTGTGTGTATGTGTGTGTGTGTGTACCTGCTTTGGCGCCATGTAAGGGTATATGTTTTTAAAACACCCAACAGAATGCACAAACCACCATGTTTGTTCAGCTTTGTAAACATATGCATGAAGGACACCCACCCTCACTCCACATAACCCTGACACCCTCACTCAACATACACCTGACACCCTCACTCCACATACACCTCACACCCTCACTCCACATACACCTGACACTCTCACTCCACATACACCTGACACCCTCACTCTACATACACCTGACACCCTCACTCCACATACACCTGACACCCTCACTCCACATACACCTCACACCCTCACTCCACATACACCTGACACCCTCACTCCACATAACCCTGACACCCTCACTCCACATACACCTGACACCCTCACTCCACATACACCTGACACCCTCACTCCACATACACCTGACACCCTCACTCCACATACACCTCACACCCTCACTCCACATACACCTCACACCCTCACTCCACATAACCCTGACACCCTCACTCCACATACACCTCACACCCTCACTCCACATACACCTGACACCCTCACTCCACATACACCTCACACCCTCACTCCACATACACCTCACACCCTCACTCCACATACACCTCACACCCTCACTCCACATAACCCTGACACCCTCACTCCACATACACCTCACACCCTCACTCCACACACTCATTAATATACACACGTGTGTATATGGGAGAGTACTAACATGCATCAAAGGTATACTAACATGCATCATACATGTAGGTATACTAGGAAAAGATAAAGCTTGCATACTATAGGAATATTAAGGATAGCCCTAATTAAGTAGTTCCCCTAATTAGGCTGATCCTGTAAGATGATCCAGATGATGTAAGGGGCAGGGCCTACCACCAGGGGGGCAGGGCACACCACCCAGGGGGGCAGGGCCTACCACCCAGGGGGCAGTCATTATGGTCAAACAATTGTACTTACACTACAAGTGGGTAAGCTTAATCAAAATAAGACACACACACACACACACACACACACATGCAATGACTCACACCAACGACTGCACTCCAGCGTAACATCAATGTCGTCATGGTGATGGAACTTAAAAGGCGCATGACCAATCAGATCTTCTTTACTGTATCCATGGAGCTGCTGCAGCCTGCATGTAACCATGGCACTGGTAAGGTAGCGTATGTTTCCTAACCCTCACTCTATTCCCCACTGCACTATTCACACCCTACACCTCACAAAGACAGGAACAGAAAATCAAGGTACTCTCTGCATGTACATACATGCAGGACCGTAGCCACACTATGCATAGTGGTCTGGTTGAACTTGTGGGAGGTGTCCCCTTGCGATTGGCCAAATATATCCGGATACTGGTTTATTGGATGAAATTAAAGACATGTACATTTTAAATTTATTTTTTTTCGGGGAAAATTTGGTCCGGTTTAAACCATAGAACTGGGCTATGGCCCTGGCATAGTAACACATTTAGAATATCAATGGCTTTAGAAGGAAGTACATAATTTGATCAGTCCATTTAGTGTGACAGTACATAATCAGAGATCACATGATCTCCACTTTGCAAGTTGGATGCAGCCTCGTGCCCAGACCATACAGTTCACATGCATGTTGCCCTGCCCACAGACAGGGTGTCAGCAGAAGAGGATAATTCTCATCATACATGTATATATATTTACATGTTTCTTCAGAAATAAGTGACTTTGTACATGTAGTTGCAACAGTTTACAAAACACGGCTTTTAATGGTTAATAAATTACCGTACAAAGAATTTCAACTTTGCTAAAGGTGTCTTAGCCCGGCCCCGGCTAACAGAAAGTAACAATACAAATCTTAATAAACACTCTCAAAATGGCACGAAATGTACTGAATTAAGTTGGAAATGTATTCCACTGGCGGTATAGAGTTATGGTGCATGGGGTCCAGAGGCTTTAAAGGCTTTCTCGCAAGTAGCCAGTCGTTTAGCCATTCGTGGGAATACCTCTAAATCTATGGCGTTGGCTGACCTCCTTGGTCACCTCAGTCATTCAGTAGCTAATGCTCGTGTCATTCTGAGTCGTTCCTACTCCCACCTTGTACAGCAGGTGGATGAACTTTGTGTGTACTGTGTGTGGTTGTGTGTGCATATTTGTATAGTGTAGGTAGCACGTTGGAATTCATTATTTGTATGTAAAATTAATGTATAATAATAATTTGATTACACCAGAATGCTAGCTAGGGCTTTGCTATGAAGGGCACATCATTTGTTTAGTGTAGTGATTTAGTTTTCTGTAATGTGTACATATTATTGTTTTTAAAATATAAATAAAACTTCAGACTTCTTTTGGCCCCATCAAGTAGGTGTGGCTTGCCCTATGGGAGCTGAGAAGATGATTCATGGCCTCCATGGCTGTGTTGATGCGCACTGCAATGATGAAGATTTTAGACTTAAGGAATGCATTCAATCTGGTCTCTCGACAAGCCTTCTTAGACGAGTGTGCTGCTCATTATCCTGAAGTGCTTCCATGGGCACTGTGGTGCTATGGGCAGCATCCAGTTCTCTGGCATCAGTCCACTGGGTATCATTTCTTCAGAAACTGGTGTCCAACAAGGAGATCCGCTGGGGCCACTACTATTCTCACTTGTGTTACACAGAGTAGTCTCTGCAATAGCCAGCAACTGCCCAGAGTTGTTGTTCCACATGTGGTATCTTGATGATGGCACCATAGCAGGTCCCAAACTGGCAGTGTTACATGCACTGTCCATAGTTCAAGACCTTGGTCCTCCTAATGGTCTTTTTGTTAACATATCTAAATGTGAATTGTACAGTACAGGTGATTTGAGCATCTTCCCATCTGAGATGAAGTATTCGAAAAAAAACTCAACTTTGAAATCCTGGGTGCTCCAATTGGAGACTTTGTCTTCTGTGCCAAATATGCATCTCACAAACATGTAAAGGCCCAGGAGCCTTTGCACATGTTGGAGGATGTTGGTTTCGTGGATCCTCAGGTGGCACTGCGTCTGCTTCGTCAGTGCGGCAGTACCTGTAAGATGGTACATCTTGCTTGTTCTACTCCTCCCTCTCTTATGGCTGATGCACTGCAAATGTTTGATAATGACATTCATGAGGCTTTTGCTGAATGCACTGCAGTGGATGCCTTTGGCAACTCCTGGGAACAGGCCCAACTCTCTCTTCGCAGAGGTGGGCTGGGTCTACCTAGCCTTTCACACCATTCCGCAGCAGCCTACATTTCCTCTGTAAGTGCATCTGAGCAGTGTGTAGTGTCCATGTCACACCTGCTTACTTCATTAAACCTCTTCAATGCACTCATTCCATCTGCTGATGCCATCACTCTAGACGACATTGTCTCCTCACCATGCCATCAGCATGCACTGTCTAGTAAGATTGAGAATAGCTGCTTTTTGACCATTCATCCTTGCCTGACAGAGCCCGTTTGCTATCAGTTTCTTCCCCCAATGCTGCGGCCTGGCTTTCAGTTCTTCCCTCACCAGGTCTTAACCTGCACATGGACCCTCCTGAATTCCAAGTAGCCTTAAAATGGCGGCTGGGTATGGATTTGGCTCAGGGCCTCAACTGCACCTTCTGTCCAAGTCTTGCCTTGGATCCTTTGGGCCACCATGCTATTACTTGCAAGCATGGGGGCGATGTGGTTTCAAACTCCACGATGTTTTTGTGGAGTGTTGTAGGCAAGCTAATGTATCTGCCCAAGTCAAGGTTGGAGTGGCTTTGGGCAAGACAAACACAACACCAGACCGGCAGATGTTCTGGTCCCCAACTGGTCTCTTGGGAAGCCAGCTGCATTTGATCTTACCATTACCTCACCGCTAAACCCTTCTATTTTGTCTGAGGCGGGAGTGAGGGCAGGGTCTGCAGCTTTAGTGGTAGAGTGTCGCAAGCATGATTTGAATGACCCAAAGTGCTCCGAGTTGGGCTGGAAGTGCACACCACTAGCAGTGGAGACCTATGGCTGCTGGGGTGCTGAGGGAAACACTTTCATGTCTTGCCACTCGTCTGGCCATACCCATGAGGTGCACCAAGTCCCCAGGCCACTGCTTCCATTTATGGCAGACTCAGCCTCACTTTGGTGAGGTCCTGTGCAAGAGCTCTGCTGTCAAGAGCTGGACCTTCATTGGTCATCACTTTGGTGAGGTCCTGTGCAAGAGCTCTGCTGTCAAGAGCTGGACCTTCATTGGTCATCACTTTGGTGAGGTCCTGTGCAAGAGCTCTGCTGTCAAGAGCTGGACCTTCATTGGTCATCACTTTGGTGAGGTCCTATGCAAGAGCTCTGCTGTCAAGAGCTGGACCTTCATTGGTTGACAGTATCTTATTTATCTAGTAGTTTCCATTATTATTGGTACTACTTCAAAACAATAAAGTAAACACAAAAAGTTAATAATAAAGGAATACACGCACAGTAGTTAGGTAGGTATTTGCATATATGTTCAGAGACGCTAAATAAGGTAATTCACGGTTAATAATTGATACAGAGAGGTGATAAATACAAAGACTCTCCAGAACGTTTAGAGTGTTATGTACACGTGTCTTAGGTTAAATAGGATGTTCGCATATATTTACTTGTAATAAAAACTTACTACAAAGGGTTAGTTTAATAGATGGTTAATAATAGTTGATGGTTAATAATAGAGGGTTAATAATCGATGGTTAATAATCAATGATTAATAATGGAGGGTTAATAATAGGTGTTAATAATAGTAGATGGTTACAGCAGGGATGCCAATGCCAGCAAGTCAACATGCAAAATCCAACCAATTCAGCCTGTCAACCATTCTATCATCCAAAAATGTTGATTGCTGTGCGAAAAGGTCGTGAAGTGGATCGCAGTAAATGACATTAATGAAACCACAAAAATCATCTAGCCACCAGGCTAGTATAACCCATGACCACGCCCACAACTACACCAAAACCACGCCCACTTGTATAGCTATGCTGTATCGATGTTCAATCTGAAAGGTGTTGACAGCTCTGATCCCTGATGCATGTGAAGACAGGCCTGGGGCCAAGGCTGCCAGGCTTCATACAACTGTCTACTTAATCAGTTCACTCAGAACATTTATAAATAACTGGGACATTAAACTATTCAATAGGTGATTAGCATGCATTGTTAACTGTTTTGGTGCCATGGTTACACAGACAAACTGTCAATTGCTGACTTAACAGATGACTTTAGATAATCACGTTATTAAATAATGCCATGGATGAGGTGACAACAATTAATCTATTTATTGCCCCTACTTGACCTGTCATTGAATATCATGTGACTTCCTCCAACCAAAAATGTGTGACCAGAGGGATGGCCAGTAATGGTATTTATGTGTGGCAGCATGAGCTTGGATAGCTGATTCGTATACCATTGTAAGGTTCTGGTCCAAGGTCACGGCCGTTTCAATACATTGAAAAGTTGGACATTAGGCCTCCGCCCGTGATGAAATTAACTACCTAGTTACCTACTAATTATCGACCTGGCAACCACGTGCGAATGGAATTCGCTTTGCTACTAGTCTTTGGTTGTAGTGATGCACATAACTAACGAACGGATGGATAGTGTAATCTCTCCTGATGAGAAAAGTGCAAGTCCTGTCTTGGCAGCACTCTCCTACGCAACACTGTAATTGCGGAAGCTACCATACCCGTGTCGAATAGGGTACGAACACGAGGCTTGTTTGCACCAACTGCCACAGAGATGTGAAAATCCCTTATACTCGGTATAGTGGACAGATGGGTGTATAAATGTATAGCGTGTTCTAAGATAGACGCTTTTTCTGACGGCTATACTAAAGCCCTTGAATATGGCATTTTCCAAGATGGCGGTTACAGGTTAAAATAAACGGCCGAGTGTAAAGGTCGCTTTGATGGTTTTTCCGGCTTCCAGTGTAGGACAAACGCTTAAAAAGTGTTGTTGCATTATGCCTTTCAGCCTTTGAACGTTGTCCTTGCATTTCATGTACATCATGCACCAAATATGTACTGGGTGGTGGACACTAATTTCAAATTGTCAACATGGACACTGCTTGGCCAACATGTATCTATTTATATAGAAACCCACTGTGCACCATAGCATGCACTGCATTCTTGACTACAGACCCATGACCTCACCAACTGCTTTACTATACATGGTCACATATGGAAAGTCACTTTGAGCTTGCTTGACCATTTACAGTAGTACTCTCAATTACTCCTATATTACTGTATAATTGAGATTGGCATGTCCAAGTGAATTTTGCAAAGCATGTGGTCATCTGGCTGTGCAGCAGCATACCATCTACAAAGACCACACCTTAAAGATGCATGATCTAGACGTATGACAGACTCAAAATTCATCATTGAGGTATACATTAACTGACCACATACTGTACATTTTAGCAAATACACTCTCAGCAAGCTAATAAGAAATCAAAAATTCCAGGCAGGCTGCCTGGAATCATGGTTCTAAGACCTATGCTGAAGCCATTGCACCATGAAATTTTATGACCTTTATGACCAACCAGCTATTAACTGAAGGGGGAGCCATTATGCATACAGCCATGGCTACTGCAAAGGAGGCCAGGTACCGTACAAGTGTACATGTACACTGGGTGCAAATACAGTTTTTAATTGCACCCTACATGATCAGTGCTTATGGTTCCAAAGCGAAATAGAAGATTTTTTTTATAAGCACAAGGTACAGACAGTTCCAGGATCGTCAAATCCTATATATTGCCATGCACGTAGTACTCGCGCGGATGATTTATTGATGTCAACAGTTTTGCGAAGGTAATAACTTCTCACAGAAAAAGCGTCCAGAGAGAGACTATTCACATACTGCGAGAACTACACTTGGACGCTAGCGTGGTAAGAATTGGGGCTCTAGAATGTGGCAGTTGTGGCGTACTAGACGAGTGAATCGAACATAGTTTGTAAATACAATACGATCTAAATAATGCGCAATCAATATATACGTCGATCCATAGGGGTATAAAATGCGCTGGATTTTTTTTATAAGGAGGAAATACCCTGGGAAGCCTCGTGTTATACTTCTTAAATTTTTGTCACCGTCTGGATGGGAATAAAAAATCGTCAAACAAATGGCAACTTTTGTGCATGTTTTGTGCCGATATACCGTAATGTTTACAATCATTCTCTAATTACAAACCTAATGTCCATTACGGAACGGCCGTGAGGTAGAGCCTATCTGCAGATCTGCAGATAGCAGCCACTTAAATACAACCAGAAGGAACTCATAAATGTATGTGTGACTATGTGAACATGTTAGTATTGTGCCACCTCAGCCACGCCCACAAGTCTTGTACCACCTCAGCCACGCCCACAAGTCTTGTGCCACCTCAGCCACGCCCACATAAGTCTTGTGCCACCTCAGCCACGCCCACATAAGTCTTGTGCCACCTGTTTCAATTCAATTCCTTATGATGTGGGTGTGAGCAGTGTCTGAGACTTATGTGGGTGTGGCTGAGGTGTCACAAGACTTATGTGGGTGTGGCTGAGGTGTCGACAACAAGACTTATGTGGGTGTGGCTGAGGTGTCACAAGACTTATGTGGGTGTGGCTGAGGTGTCACAAGACTAACATGTCACATACATTTACAGAGTACTTTCTTATTGTGGAACATATTTAAGGTGATTGGCTCCTAGCTTGTACTGCCACTGTAAGGATCTTGAATTGCTTCACATCCAAACTCACTTCCCTACAATGAGTTGTGTATGTGCTATCATGGACATGAGAGGTCATGTGTAAGGCCTCATGTTCAACCAATGATATCAATGCCCGAGCATTTAAAGATGTATGTTGTCAAACCAATTTTTGTTGTCACACCATTAGCATCTCTGCAAAGGGTTAATAATACGAAGGGTTAAAGGATTAATATTACAAAGGGTTAAGATGCTTAATATTACAATAGGTTAAAACAAACGATTGAATGGGTTAATATTACAAAGGGTTAAAGGATTAATATTACGAAGGTTAAAGGATCAATATTACAAAGGGTTAAAAGGGTTATTATTACAAAGGGCTAAAAGGATTAATATTACAAAGGGTTAAAATGAGCATAAAGTGTTAACGAGACGGCTATGTGATTCATCAAATGGTTTTAGTACACTTTAACCTCTTATCGCAGATTTGGGCTGAGTTGGCTCACAGGTGTGGTACCTAAGACCTCTTACCATAGGCAGGGCTCCGAGCATATACTGGCTAGGCACAGTGTTTGGGGGGGGCGTGGTGAGATGGCCCCACCCATCTAGCACCATCCCCACCCAGAGAGTCACATTATCCACAATGAGCAATGGAATAAAAGTGCCAACTGGCATGGTGCTATGTGTCGCGCAGCCTCAAAACTGTTGCTGGTTTGCACATGCATTGCACATGAGCTGGCTTGCTGGTTAATTAACTTAGCTACCTTAAACCTCATTTTAAACAAATACATCCACCATTATCCACCCAATCTCCATCTTTATTTGAACTGCAATGTCCCTCTCAATAGTATGAATGGAAGCTTGTAAAAAATACAGTGCAACCATTCCAAAAATCGTCAATTCTGATTTTGTTCTATCAAGATACACCTATGCAAAGTTGAAGTTATTCTATAAGGAAGCTCTGAGGTAAACATCCCCTGAGGTAAACATCCCCTGAGGTAAACATCCCATGAGGTAAGCATCCCATGAGGTAAACATAACCTTTGGGTCCTGCTCCCATTTAGGGAATGATGACATGTGACCATCCTACAGTGGGCTGTGGTGTATGAAGCCAGGGGAAAGTCCTTATGCAAAGCTACATTTTACCTAACCCATAAATTGTAATTAAAATTAAAAATCGCTTGGCTGTGTCCATTAAGCCAGTGACACCCTAGCTAAATTAGCTATCTGTGTGTGTGTGTGTGTGTGTGTGTGTGTGTGTGTGTGTGTGTGTGTGTGTGTGTGTGTGTGTGTGTGTGTGTGTGTGTGTGTGTGTGTGCATGTGTGTGCGTGTGTGTGTGCATGTGTGTGTGCATGCGTGTGTGTGTGTGTGTGTGTGTGTGTGTGTGTGTGTACATATGGGACATCACTGTACATGTATGGGACATCACTGTACATGTATGGGACATCACTGTACATACATCATACATCAGGTGACCAGATGCCTTACATCAGGTGACCAGATGCCATACATCAGGTGACCAGATGCCATACATCAGGCGACCAGATGCCATACATCAGGTGACCAGATGCCATACATCAGGTGACCAGATGCCATACATCAGGTGACCAGATGCCATACATCAGGTGACCAGATGCCATACATCAGGTGACCAGATGCCATACATCAGGTGACCAGATGCCATACATCAGGTGACCAGATGCCATACATCAGGTGACCAGATGCCATACATCAGGTGACCAGATGCCATACATCAGGTGACCAGATGCCATACATCAGGTGACCAGATGCCATACATCAGGTGACCGAATGCCATACATCAGGTGACCGAATGCCATACATCAGGTGACCAGATGCCATACATCAGGTGACCAGATGCCATACATCAGGTGACCAGATGCCATACATCAGGTGACCAGATGCCATACATCAGGTGACCAGATGCCATACATCAGGTGACCAGATGCCATACATCAGGTGACCAGATGCCATACATCAGGTGACCGAATGCCATACATCAGGTGACCAGATGCCATACATCAAGTGACCAGATGCCATACATCAGGTGACCAGATGCCATACATCAGATGACCAGATGCCATACATCAGGTGACCAGATGCCATACATCAGGTGACCAGATGCCATACATCAGGTGACCGAATGCCATACATCAGGTGACCGGATGCCATACATCAGGTGACCGGATGCCATACATCAGGTGACCGGATGCCATACATCAGGTGACCAGATGCCATACATCAGGTGACCAGATGCCATACATCAGGTGACCAGATGCCATACATCAGGTGACCAGATGCCATACATCAGGTGACCAGATGCCATACATCAGGTGACCAGATGCCATACATCAGGTGACCAGATGCCATACATCAGGTGACCAGATGCCATACATCAGGTGACCAGATGCCATACATCAGGTGACCAGATGCCATACATCAGGTGACCAGATGCCATACATCAGGTGACCTTACCTGCCATCATAAAAGGTACACTTCAGCTCCAGAGAGTAGTGGGTAACAAAGATGTTGTACTCCATCTTCACCTCCAAGATGGATGGGGGTGTGACTGGTCTGACCATTGCCACAAAAAAATGTTCACTCTCTGAGCTGATCAGATGTCCAGACACAAATACAAGCTGTGGCAGCAACAACAACATCATAATGAAACTGAATTGCCCAGGCTAGCCATAGCTATACTAAGTGAAAGTGGCCCTGCCTTAAGAAGAAACCCTTCTTCCCCAGCCCTTCCCCACTCTTCCCCAGTCCTTCCCCAGTCCTTTCTTCCCCAGCCCTTCCTCACTTTTCCCCAGTCCTTTCTTCCCC
>OX442422.1:9799338-9870140 GCA_949361645.1 Spongilla lacustris
TTACATCCACAATATATAGACCTGGAACGAGTCAGTCGGAAGTGGGTGTGGCCGAATCCATCCTACTCCGCCCAAAAACTGAAAACCCGTCCATCAATGTATCGTTAAAGTCACTCAGCTGCCAGGGTACAGTTCTGGCACATGTAGCGAGAAAGAATAGCCACTTGTATGAAGCCCTGTTCGCACCAACCGTACGAGGTAGACACACGCTGTGTGTGGAGGTGGGTGGTCAGCCCATCTCTTGCAGCCCCATACCACTGTTTGTCAGCATGCCACCGTCACTGATCAGCCATCCGGTTAAAGTTCTCGCCGACATCAACACGCCCACTTGTGTTGCCTTGAACAGCAAGGGTGAGCTGGTGGTGACGGAGTGGTGTACTAACCAGGTGAGCATTAGGGACAAACAGGGCAGAAAGCTTCTGGAGCTGAGAGGTCACGTGTTTGAGCGCCCCTTTGGGGTGGCAGTGGACCACGAGGACAACATATACGTGAGCGAGGAGGCTGCAAATAGAATCTCAAAGTTTGCCAGTAATGGCACTTTTGTGCAGAGAGTGGGAACGGTGGGGGACAACCCTGGACAGTTTCGTTCGCCAAGGGGTCTTCGACTGATAAATAACAAGCTGTACATTTGCGACAGGGAGAATGATCGCGTGCAAGTGTTTGACAGAGAGCTCCACTTTCTGGAGTGCATTGGTGGGAGGGGAACTCCCTACAAGTGGGCAACAGACCTAGTGGCCTCCCCAGAGGGCCTACTGTACATTGCAGGAACTGATATCTCTGACGTCCATGTTGTTAGTCTTGCTGACTTCTCCATTGCCAACTCTGTCCACCACATCACCCTCCTGTGTCCCACGGGGGTCTGCTTTGACCCCACCCACCAATACCTGTATGTCGTTGACTTCAATTACCATTGTGTCTTTGTGTTCACTCGGGATGGGGCCTTCATTTCAAAGTTTGGGGGTGAGGGGATTGGGGAAGGACAGCTGAACTTTCCTCGTGGTATAGTCATTGATGAAGATGGGTATGTGTACGTGTGTGACACCCAGAACAATAGAATTCAAATATTCTAATTTATATCAGTTTGTACACGTTTTGAAAATGCAAGTGCACAGTACGTGTCAGTGCGTCCTCTCAATGGTTAATTTCAGTTTGAATAACCATATCTTCAGGTGCATAAGGCTTATTACAGACTTGTGTATTCCATTGTAGCGGCCGGGATATTGCTATGCTTGCGTAATGTCTTGCAGCTCAACCTTCCTGCATGTCCTGGGCCAGCTGAGCTTTTTACAAGTTAGTTCAGTCCAGTATTGGTTTTATATAATAATAATAATAAACACATCTACAGTACAGAAGAGGATATGAATAAAGTACTACATTGTAAGGCTGTGGACGTAGCTGCTGTAAGCATAGGAAAAAAAAACTCCTACCTGACCCTGTACTTGGATTTATCTATATGAACACGATAGAGGCAGTGTAGCCTCGGGGGGCGTGTACATATGTACAGGAATTTTATAGTGGGGGCGCGGATCCACCTTTTCAGACCATGCAGCAATGTATAATATTGCCACTTAATTAATTAAGTGGTGTTTGCGACGTGTACCGTATATCGATCATATCCGTTCCAGTGCGGAGCTTTAATACTGGTATGGCTGCACGGGTCAAAGACCCACACAAACTGGAATTTCCAGTCAAGGCCTGCAGCATCCAATCCGTTGTCGTGTACAAAGACAGGGCGGAGGTGAAGAGAATTATACGCGCCGAGCTCTTGGCGGGAGTGAATGAAGTGGTCGTTAATGGGCTGGCGGAAACAATCAATAAAAATTCAATCAGGTACGCGATACCTTTTTAGGAGGATCACAGCTTTAATGAGCTCGAGTTTAGCGCCACATGGAAGGGATGTGTGCGTGGAGGCGACGCGCACACTACTGCAGGCGTAGAAAAAGCGTAGTTGCTCTGGGGCCGAATAGCACTGAAATATACGGCTGAATAGCACTGAAATATACGGCTGAATAGCACTGAAATACACTGTTTTGTGCGTGTCTACGTGGCGCTAAATTTGACGCGGCTTCCTTACTGTTGTGTGGGTGTCGAGCGAACGTACTAGTAGGCGTGGTTCACACTTCTGCTGTTTACTTGGGTCTTGTAAACAGGCAGATGTGATGTTATTAAAAACATCTGGTCGGCTGGCAGTGCGCAATGTTGCAGTGTGGCTGTGTGTGTGTGTGTGTGTGTGTGTGTGTGTGTGTGTGCACGTGTGTAGTTTGTGTATATGTTATGCTTGAAGCGACACACAGCCCTGGCAGCACATACATGTACTTGTGTTCTGTACTCCGTCTGTGCAGTTTTGTACACTTACATAACGAACCTCAAACTACATGTAATTAGAACACCAATCATGCATTCCCCATGCACCCCTTATATATATATGACATCATCCACATCTCTTTGCAGGGTCGAAGGTCAGGGTCTGGCTACCATCACTGATGTGGTCTATTCCACCTCTGTGGCCCAAGGCAGTGTGACCAACCTGACAGGGGACAGCCAGGGAGAGCGCCAGGCCCTGTGGAAGGAGGTGAGGGAGAGGGAGAAGGATGCTAGAGCCTTGTGCCAGACAGAGGAGGTCTTGAGGGAAGAGAGGACACTTCTCACCAAGTATGCCTGCCGCGTCTTCAAGACAGGCACAGCAGCAAAGGTACAGAGTGTGTGATTGACTGCCTTTCATCCACTGGGTGGTCACACCCATGACACCAATATCCACCACACTGTGTTTACCACCATAATGACCCCACAATGGGCATTGTTAGTACCAAAACCAAAACTGCTTAGGTATGTATATGTATATCCCCTGTTAGGTATGTGTATGTATATCCCTCTATCCCTCACATCCCTCCATCCCTCACATCCCTCACATCCCTCACATCCCTCACATCCCTCCATCCCTCACATCCCTCCATCCCCTCACATCCCTCCACCCCCTCACATCCCTCCATCCCCTCACATCCCTCCATCCCCTCACATCCCTCCATCCCCTCACATCCCTCCATCCCTCACATCCCTCCATCCCTCACATCCCTCACATCCCTCCATCCCTCACATCCCTCCATCCCCTCACATCCCTCCATCCCTCACATCCCCTCCATCCCCTCACATCCCTCCATCCCCTCACATCCCTCCATCCCTCACATCCCTCACATCCCTCCATCCCTCACATCCCTCACATCCCTCCACCCCCTCACATCCCTCCATCCCCTCACATCCCTCCATCCCCTCACATCCCTCACATCCCTCACATCCCTCCATCCCCTCACATCCCCTCACATCCCTCCACCCCCTCACATCCCTCCACCCCCTCACATCCCTCCATCCCTCACATCCCTCCATCCCCTCACATCCCTCCATCCCTCACATCCCTCCATCCCCTCACATCCCTCACATCCCTCACATCCCTCCATCCCCTCACATCCCCTCACATCCCTCACATCCCTCCATCCCTCACATCCCCTCACATCCCTCCACCCCCTCACATCCCCTCACATCCCTCCACCCCCTCACATCCCTCCATCCCCTCACATCCCTCCATCCCCTCACATCCCCTCACATCCCTCCACCCCCTCACATCCCTCCATCCCCTCACATCCCTCCACCCCTCACATCCCTCTATCCCCTCACATCCCTCCATCCCCTCACATCCCTCCATCCCTCACATCCCTCCATCCCCTCACATCCCTCCATCCCCTCACATCCCCTCACATCCCTCCACCCCCTCACATCCCTCCATCCCCTCACATCCCTCCATCCCCTCACATCCCCTCACATCCCCTCACATCCCCTCACATCCCTCACATCCCTCCATCCCCTCACATCCCCTCACATCCCTCCATCCCCTCCACCCCTCACATCCCTCCACCCCCTCACATCCCTCCATCCCCTCACATCCCTCCATCTCCTCACATCCCTCACATCCCTCCATCCCCTCACATCCCCTCACATCCCTCACATCCCTCCATCCCCTCACATCCCCTCACATCCCTCCATCCCCTCCACCCCTCCACCCCTCACATCCCTCCACCCCCTCACATCCCTCCATCCCCTCACATCCCTCCATCCCCTCACATCCCTCCATCCCTCACATCCCTCCATCCCCTCACATCCCTCCATCCCTCACATCCCTCCATCCCTCACATCCCTCCATCCCTCACATCCCTCCATCCCCTCACATCCCTCACATCCCCTCACATCCCTCCATCCCTCACATCCCTCCATCCCTCCATCCCCTCACATCCCTCACATCCCTCCATCCCTCACATCCCTCCATCCCCTCACATCCCTCCATCCCCTCACATCCCTCCATCCCTCACATCCCCTCACATCCCTCCACCCCTCACATCCCTCCATCCCTCACATCCCCTCACATCCCTCCATCCCCTCACATCCCTCCATCCCTCCACCCCTCACATCCCTCCATCCCTCACATCCCTCCATCCCCTCACATCCCTCCATCCCTCACATCCCCTCACATCCCTCCATCCCTCACATCCCCTCACATCCCTCCATCCCTCACATCCCTCCATCCCCTCACATCCCTCCATCCCTCACATCCCTCCATCCCCTCACATCCCTCCATCCCCTCACATCCCCTCACATCCCTCCACCCCCTCACATCCCTCCATCCCCTCACATCCCTCCATCCCCTCACATCCCCTCACATCCCCTCACATCCCCTCACATCCCTCACATCCCTCCATCCCCTCACATCCCCTCACATCCCTCCATCCCCTCCACCCCTCACATCCCTCCACCCCCTCACATCCCTCCATCCCCTCACATCCCTCCATCTCCTCACATCCCTCACATCCCTCCATCCCCTCACATCCCCTCACATCCCTCACATCCCTCCATCCCCTCACATCCCCTCACATCCCTCCATCCCCTCCACCCCTCACATCCCTCCACCCCCTCACATCCCTCCATCCCCTCACATCCCTCCATCCCCTCACATCCCTCCATCCCTCACATCCCTCCATCCCTCACATCCCTCCATCCCTCACATCCCTCCATCCCCTCACATCCCTCACATCCCCTCACATCCCTCCATCCCTCACATCCCTCCATCCCTCCATCCCCTCACATCCCTCACATCCCTCCATCCCTCACATCCCTCCATCCCCTCACATCCCTCCATCCCCTCACATCCCTCACATCCCTCCATCCCTCACATCCCTCACATCCCTCACATCCCTCACATCCCTCACATCCCTCCATCCCTCACATCCCTCCATCCCCTCACATCCCTCCACCCCCTCACATCCCTCCATCCCCTCACATCCCTCCATCCCCTCACATCCCTCCATCCCCTCACATCCCTCCATCCCTCACATCCCCTCCACCCCTCACATCCCTCCATCCCCTCACATCCCTCCATCCCTCACATCCCCTCCACCCCTCACATCCCTCCACCCCTCACATCCCTCCATCCCTCACATCCCCTCCATCCCCTCACATCCCTCCATCCCCTCACATCCCTCCATCCCCTCACATCCCCTCACATCCCTCACATCCCTCCATCCCCTCACATCCCTCCATCCCCTCACATCCCTCCATCCCCTCACATCCCCTAACATCCCTCCATCCCCTCACATCCCTCACATCCCTCCATCCCTCACATCCCTTCATCCCTCACATCCCTCCATCCCCTCACATCCCTCCATCCCCTCACATCCCCTAACATCCCTCCATCCCCTCACATCCCTCACATCCCTCCATCCCCTCACATCCCTCCATCCCTCACATCCCTCCACCCCTCACATCCCTCCATCCCTCACATCCCTCCATCCCTCACATCCCTCCATCCCTCACATCCCTTCATCCCTCACATCCCTCCATCCCCTCACATCCCTTCATCCCTCACATCCCTCCATCCCCTCACATCCCTCCACCCCCTCACATCCCTCCATCCCTCACATCCCTCACATCCCCTCACATCCCTCCATCCCTCACATCCCTCACATCCCTCCATCCCCTCACATCCCTCCACCCCTCACATCCCTCCACCCCTCACATCCCTCCACCCCTCACATCCCTCCACCCCTCACATCCCTCCACCCCTCACATCCCTCCACCCCCTCACATCCCTCCATCCCCTCACATCCCTCCATCCCTCACATCCCCTCACATCCCTCCATCCCTCACATCCCTCCATCCCTCACATCCCCTCCACCCCTCACATCCCTCCACCCCTCACATCCCTCCATCCCACACATCCCCTCCATCCCCTCACATCCCTCCATCCCTCATATCCCTCCATCCCTCACATCCCTCCATCCCCTCACATCCCTCCATCCCTCACATCCCCTCCATCCCCTCACATCCCTCCATCCCTCACATCCCCTCACATCCCTCCATCCCTCACATCCCTCTATCCCCTCACATCCCTCACATCCCTCACATCCCTCCACCCCCTCACATCCCTCCACCCCCTCACATCCCTCCATCCCCTCCATCCCCTCACATCCCCTCACATCCCTCCACCCCCTCACATCCCTCCACCCCCTCACATCCCTCCATCCCCTCCATCCCCTCACATCCCCTCACATCCCTCCACCCCCTCACATCCCTCCATCCCCTTCATCCCCTCACATCCCTCACATCCCTCACATCCCTCCATCCCCTCACATCCCTCTATCCCCTCACATCCCTCACATCCCTCACATCCCTCCACCCCCTCACATCCCTCCATCCCCTCCATCCCCTCACATCCCCTCACATCCCTCCATCCCCTCACATCCCTCCATCCCCTCACATCCCTCTATCCCCTCACATCCCTCACATCCCTCACATCCCTCCACCCCCTCACATCCCTCCATCCCTCATATCCCTCCATCCCCTCACATCCCCTCCATCCCTCACATCCCTCCATCCCCTCACATCCCTCCATCCCTCACATCCCTCACATCCCTCCATCCCTCACATCCCTCCACCCCTCACATCCCTCCATCCCCTCACATCCCTCCATCCCCTCACATCCCTTCATCCCTCACATCCCTCCACCCCTCACATCCCTCCATCCCCTCACATCTCTCCATCCCCTCACATCCCCTCACATCCCTCCATCCCTCACATCCCTCCATCCCCTCACATCCCTCCATCCCCTCACATCCCCTCACATCCCTCCATCCCTCACATCCCTCACATCCCTCCATCCCCTCACATCCCTCCATCCCTCACATCCCTCCATCCCCTCACATCCCTCCATCCCCTCACATCCCTCCATCCCTCACATCCCCTCACATCCCTCCATCCCCTCACATCCCTCACATCCCCTCACATCCCTCCATCCCCTCACATCCCTCACATCCCTCCATCCCCTCACATCCCTCCATCCCTCACATCCCTCCATCCCCTCACATCCCTCCATCCCCTCACATCCCTCCATCCCCTCACATCCCCTCACATCCCTCTATCCCCTCACATCCCTCCATCCCCTCACATCCCTCCATCCCCTCACATCCCTCACATCCCTCCATCCCCTCACATCCCTCACATCCCTCCATCCCCTCACATCCCTCCATCCCTCACATCCCTCCATCCCCTCACATCCCTCACATCCCTCCATCCCCTCACATCCCTCACATCCCTCCATCCCCTCACATCCCTCCATCCCCTCACATCCCTCCATCCCCTCACATCCCTCCATCCCCTCACATCCCTCACATCCCTCCATCCCCTCACATCCCTCACATCCCCTCACATCCCTCCATCCCCTCACATCCCTCACATCCCTCCATCCCCTCACATCCCCTCACATCCCTCCATCCCCTCACATCCCTCACATCCCCTCACATCCCTCCATCCCCTCACATCCCTCACATCCCTCCATCCCCTCACATCCCTCCATCCCTCACATCCCTCCATCCCCTCACATCCCTCCATCCCCTCACATCCCTCCATCCCCTCACATCCCCTCACATCCCTCTATCCCCTCACATCCCTCCATCCCCTCACATCCCTCCATCCCCTCACATCCCTCACATCCCTCCATCCCCTCACATCCCTCACATCCCTCCATCCCCTCACATCCCTCCATCCCTCACATCCCTCCATCCCCTCACATCCCTCACATCCCTCCATCCCCTCACATCCCTCACATCCCTCCATCCCCTCACATCCCTCCATCCCCTCACATCCCTCACATCCCTCCATCCCCTCACATCCCTCACATCCCCTCACATCCCTCCATCCCCTCACATCCCTCCATCCCCTCACATCCCCTCACATCCCTCCATCCCCTCACATCCCTCACATCCCTCCATCCCCTCACATCCCTCACATCCCTCCATCCCCTCACATCCCTCACATCCCTCCATCCCCTCACATCCCTCACATCCCTCCATCCCCTCACATCCCTCACATCCCTCCATCCCCTCACATCCCTCCATCCCCTCACATCCCTCCACCCCCTCACATCCCTCACATCCCCTCACATCCCTCCATCCCCTCACATCCCTCCATCCCTCACATCCCTCCATCCCCTCACATCCCTCCATCCCCTCACATCCCTCCATCCCCTCACATCCCTCCATCCCCTCACATCCCTCCACCCCTCACATCCCTCCATCCCCTCACATCCCTCCATCCCCTCACATCCCCTCCATCTCCTCACATCCCTCCATCCCCTCACATCCCCTCCATCCCCTCACATCCCTCCATCCCCTCACATCCCTCCATCCCCTCACATCCCTCCATCCCTCACATCCCCTCCACCCCTCACATCCCTCCACCCCCTCACATCCCCTCCATCTCCTCACATCCCTCCATCCCCTCACATCCCTCCATCCCCTCACATCCCTCCATCCCCTCACATCCCTCCATCCCCTCCATCCCCACACATCCCCTCCATCCCCTCACATCCCTCCATCCCCTCACATCCCTCCATCCCCTCACATCCCTCACATCCCTCCATCCCCTCACATCCCTCACATCCCTCACATCCCTCCATCCCTCACATCCCTCACATCCCTCCATCCCCTCACATCCCTCCATCCCCTCACATCCCTCCATCCCCTCACATCCCTCCACCCCCTCACATCCCTCCACCCCCTCACATCCCTCCACCCCCTCACATCCCTCCATCCCCTCACATCCCTCCACCCCCTCACATATCCTTAATTCCACCATCCCTTCTCTCCTTCAATAATAACCCTAAGTGATGGTGCTCTTCCATTAGAGTAGCATAGAAGACCTGGATGCTCTGAACCAGTCGAATGTTGCCATGACAATGGGGTTCATGGACCAGTATGAGAGCAAGCTGTCCCTCCTTGACAAGAGGATTGATGACACCACCGTGAGGATAAAGGAGCTGACAGAACACATTAGTGTGCTTCAGGCTAACCTGAGCAGGCTTGGTACACACCAGACCAGGAATGATGCATGTTCAATGAACCGGTATGTGTGTGTGGGTGTGTGTGCGTGCGTGGGTGTGGGTGATATGTGTGTGAGTAGGTGATATGCACGCACATATGTATAATGCTTCCTTCTGTGGCTACGTGTATGTACATTGTATACCACACACACCTGTAGCACCTTCAACACACCATCACATTCATTTACACCCTCACACACTATCACATCTACATCCTCACACAATCACACTTACACCCTCACACAATCATTCTTATACCCTCACACACTATCACACTTGCACCCTCACACACACCCTCACACTTACAGCCTCCATGCTTTTCTCTTCACTTCTCAGGTTGGTTCGTGTCCTCCTGGAGGCTGCCATGGATACCGATATAACCCTGGTCTTGTCCTATGTGGTCTCCAATGCCTCCTGGACCTCTGCTTATGATGTCAGGGTGTTCAGCAATGTATCAGAGAAGAGCCTGAAGGTGAGGGGTGTGGCTTGGTGGGGATGAGAGGTGTGGCTTGGTGGGGATGGTGCTATGAGTGTGATGGGCTGAACGTGTTGGGATGGGGACCATACTGCTTTTTTGCTTAGGTGTAGAGACCAGTGATTGAGATGTTTGCTTATGTTGTCATGTAAACTCTACGTTCCTACTACATGCATACATGCAAGATTACACAAACTATAACTATGAATACCTACCTCCATGTAGCCACTAACAAAACATGTCAAGAAATTGTGGACATCAATGCATAACTCGGCTTACAATTGTGATTTTAAAAATCTGATTGCACCATTAAACTCACTAGGTACTTTAGAGATTTATCACGTTATTAAAACAGCTAATTAATTTATTAAAATATATTATTATTATTGTCTTGTAATACGTTAATTGTATGTCTGCATGGCAGGAAAGTTAGGAATAGCCATCGCTGTTACATGAAATCCTTCCGAACTAAAGCTATCGTCGATTTTAGTGATCTAAGCATACGCATGCGCAACTTAGTTGTCCTCGTGCCCCTGCCACTGAATACAGTCTGGAGGTCACGTGATATGTTGTTTAACCATTTTGATCCATTTGTGCATAGCTTAGTCTCGTTCCCGGACCCTATTTATTGAGAAACAAGGTAAATATTTACCTTGTTTCTCAATAAATAGGGTCTGGGAACGAGACTAGGCATAGCTAGCCTTTTGACGGAGGGTTGGGTATCAAGCCTATATTTGTACCCGTCTGATTAGTATTGTGGATATAATAGCTCTACACTCGATCGCTATCAATAATTCTTGGTATACGCTAGTCTTGCTAGCCATCGAACTTCGATTGGACTGTGAACGAGGGAGCATGTTGGAAGTAATCTAGTATTACTATATACATGTAGGCTTGAAACCCCCAAAACGCGAAGGTCGAGCTGATAGAGCGGCTGCTGTGGAGTAGCTACCACATGATATATAGCCGTATAATATGGGTGTCACTACGAGAGTACCCAGCTCGTTTAGCGGTTAAGATGCACGGGCGATTCCGTCCCTATATATGTATGTATCATCGCTCTGACGTTTACCAGCACGACTGGCATGTTTTTGATACCATACTAGAAGTTCTCGTGGAGGTGTGTTAATTAAGGACGGCGGATACTCCCAGCTGGACCTTCCACTGCGTCCTGTTATGTATATGTATATCCTAATCTAGTCTCGTACCCAGACCCTGATTCCCACAGCTGCGGATGAATTACATCACCGCTACGTGGAAAGAGGGTCTGGTGAACTGCTGTACTCAATTTTGTCCCGCGATTACGTAACATTATTATTCCAACGTCGGGAGGAATGCAGTGACGTTTTATGAATATGTTTAGCGTCAACACGAATGTAATTAGGTAATTGAATAATTAATTAACGCAACTGACAGAGAAGAAAGGACCAAACGTTTCCAAACAACGCTTCGCTTGTTGTCCTTTCTCTACCGCGCATCAAATGCCCAAGACAGAAGCGGCTTAACAAAGTGACTCCCATGCCAGTTGCAAGACATACGAAGACATCCCGATCCAGTAGTACGTCTACGATGATTGGGAAGTCTTTGTCGTATGTGTAAAACAACCCTTACGTTCACCCGCTCACTTGATCGTTCGCCGTACATCCTCCATCACCATCGCAATTACCAATAACTCCCTTTAATAACTAAGGTATGCTATTACTCCATACCTCGAATCTGATTGGTTCCCCAACATTCTGGTGACCGTGGACAGAATTGAGTACAGCAGTTCACCAGACCCTCTTTCCACGTAGCGGTGATGTAATCCATCCGCAGCTGTGGGAATCAGGGTCTGGGTACGAGACTAATCCTAATCGTCGATCATCAATGGGTAGCCAAGGTCACTTCCATAGCAGTCTCGTTCCCAGACCCAATATACGCAGCTGCTCTGCTGCGTATACGCTGTCCTGTAGTATTTCTATCCAACTCCGCCGGAAGGTATACAACAAGGATGAACAGCCGTAAACGTACTCGGAGAGTGGTTATAACTTTTAAGTAGATCACATACATGCACCTGTCTGTGTAATTTGTCCCTACAAATACTAAGCAATGGCACAGAAAAGGATGCCATGATGCAGCTCTGATATGTCATTAATGAACAGATCAATGGCATGAAGGTACAGCTAGGTAGAACTACATGTATGTACTACCATGCATGTGAAACGTTTACACAAATCACCACATGCCACCACCCTAATTAATACAGGTGACCACAAAGACATGAGTCAGCTACAATGTACATTCTGTTAATACCAGCCCTTCTTGAACCTTCCACAATTATCACACACACATACAGATAACCAAATAAAAATAAATGCCACACCATAACTGTTACATCAATCACCTACATTTGCAGAGCCATGTACATATAGCTAGACCACACAAAGCCTTCCATTTGAGTTGTTGCTGAAGTGCTTTCACCAGGTGCATGTTGGAAGGTTGGCTGGCACAGTCCATGAGATGCAAAACTTTGAGTCCAGTCCTCCCTGGTCCATACCAGGTGGTCATGTAGGTAAGCCTCCTCTCCTGGCAGACAACTGGTGACTGTCCTGTGTGTACAACCAAACCCTCAGTCTCAGAAGGTAAAGGTGGACAATTGTAGTCACTTTAAATTGGTCCTACATCTACATGCATGTAACACGTATTTCCTTCTCAGTTTTACATGTATAGATCTTTACATCTTAACTTAATTTGATTCATATCCCAGTGGCTGCATCTGGGATGCGCTATCAAATTCCTCATCTCCAGGGGAGAAGGGATCTTTCCCTTAAAATTGTCCCAACCTAAGCTTACTCTTGTTCCACAAGGATATCTCCCATCCATGCACCTTCACAAGGCTCTCTCCTCTACCTCCACAAGGCTATCTCACAAGGCTACCTCCCTCCACCCAGAGCATTGCATAGCAGCAGACTGTACTGCAATGAGATAACATGCTCAGTGTGTGTGTGTGTGTGTGTGTGTGTGTGTGTGTGTGTGTGTGTGTGTGTGTGTGTGTGTGTGTGTGTGTGTGTGTGTGTGTGTTATGTATCACATGACACCTATAAGGAATCACATGTTCATGTGCTTTATGAGGTACTATAGGGAAATCCACATACCTGGGATATGAGGGCAGTTACAGCCAGTTAGTGGTGGATCACGGAAAGACCTTTTAAGCCATAGAGTGGTTCCATCTGGAGGGTCGTTGTCAGCTCATACATGAAACCACTCAGTAATCCGGACGAAAAGATCGCGCGCTGACTACATCCGCCACTGGGCGAGGGACCGGAGCTAAAAAGAATAGTTACGTAGTAACATCATTGCCTCGCACAATGATATTATTGGGCACATATCCTTATACGGCTTGTCTTTGTCCCGTATCACTGTTTCGCTTGTCCGCTTCAAATTCTATATAGAACGATAGCATTTACAAATGTGGATATGCACGCACCCTTTTGAAAAAGTAGCAACAGAAAATGCACGTTTCCCAGCTGTCATACTCATAGAGCCATATCACGTGGTCGAATATAGAAAGTTATAGGGCCTTACTTAGCCATAAGTCTCTGTGATGCCTTAGTTTTCCTGAAATACACACGTAGTAACGTTTAATGTCCATCGGGTAGACATAGACCACTCCGCATTTGACAGACCATAATCTTGAAACGGCCTAGCTAGGACTTAGAAGCTCTAAAGTATCCCACGCCAACGAAAACCCAAACAAAGAACATACCACATTTGCGCGCAGTGGAGTTTGTTACTTCCAACTGGGCCAGAACTGAACGCCATAGTTTTACTGATTGTCATCCGGGCGGTTTTTAATTATTTTACAACCAAACTAGATACTTGTACCCTGATGACCAAAAGTGCCCCAGGAACCCAGGGAAAGATGCCTATGGGCATATAAGCTTAATAGAATGTTGCCTGGATCATTTTAGTATCTTCTGAAATAGTTATAACTAACTTCCTATCTTCAGTTCAGAGCAAAAAGAAGAATAGTGATGAAAAATCATTATAAAAAAAGCAATTTCCCATACATCTCTATGGGAATGTACTAATTCTTATGAGGAACCCAGTGGAAGGGGCTAAAAATTACACCAATCATGTAGAGTGATAGATGTTTATGCTATCTATCATTTCAATCCATTATAACTTTACTAGCGGCTTTCTTTGATATATGGCATACAAAAATAAACCTTATCCCATACATTTCTATGGACGCGTGCACGGGAAATGTGACGGACGTTTGCAAAATTGGCCAGGAATTGCTAATGAGCGTCCGAAATTTCTCGCAATGACAAAAAACATGCCCTTGCTTGTATATTCCAGTATATTCACCAGTATATTCACCAGTATACTCCAGGTTGTTACCTTTCTGCACCTCTTACATTCCATTTAAAGTACAGTTATTGTATTTGATGTCTGTGATAGTCATGAACATGCTGTACCCTCCCCCTCCCTCACCTTCACCTTCCATCCCTCCCCTCCCCTCCCCTCACCCTCCACTCCCCATCCCTCCCCTCCCCTCCCCTCACCCTTCACTCCCCATCCCTCACCCTCACCTTCACTCTTCTCTCCCTCCCCTCACCCTCCCTCAGATGCAGTACTTTGCCCTTCTGAAGCAGTCCACAGGGGAGGATTGGGTCAACACGAGGATATCCCTCTCTACAGCCCAGCCCAGCATTGGGGGCGCGGCCCCAGACCTGCCCACACACACCATCAAGTTCAAGAGGCCTCCTCCCCCTTCCATCATGTACTACGGTGGTGGGCAGGAGAGGTTCAGATCAACCATTGGGAGTGCTGGGGGTAAGGTGGGGGTGGGGGGTTGGATGTGTAAGGTGGGGGTGGGATGTGTAAGGGTGTGAGGTGGGGTAAGGTGGGGGTTAATGTGGGGTGGGAGTACGGTGGGGGTAAGTTGGGGTGGGATGTGGGTGGGATGTGGTGGGGGTAAGGTGGGGGTGGGATGTGGTGGGGGTAAGGTGGGGGGGTGTTGTGGTGGGTGTGAGGTGGGGGTGGGATGTGGTGGGGTAGCAAATAAATTTCATAGCACAAATATCTTTTTATGCAATATTATATCAGCGCTAATGTATCTTGGCACCATTCTAAGACGTACCGTGTGCATATTAAAACTCTGGCTAGTACAAATATTTGACTTTAACCATTCATAGAAGTTGCGTACATCCTGAATGATCGGTGCCAAATAGGTTGGCTGTTTGCTAACAATTTGTAGAATTTTGCAATCTATATAATGAACCATGAATTCTGACATCAAAAAACTATGGGGTTAAAACCCTTGCAGCATGTGGCACAACTGACCCACTTGGCTGGGTTAGCTGTGCCATTGGACACCTGTTGATTTTTAATGTACCCAGGTGATGCCCCCTATTAACCATTGCTTTTAATACCTAACCTTAGAGGGCAGTATAAACCTAACAAAATTGGCTCAACTAACCTACTGGAGGCTTTTCCACATCTAATATTTGAACTTTTACACGTATTTCCTCACAAGCAGGAAAGGGCGGGGCACCACCCTCACCACAAATGCTAGCCTCGTCCCCAGCCCCACCCGGCGGTGCGATGCAGAAGGAAAGTCAGACCCCACCTCTCCCACCTGCTGTTGATGTGGAGGTCTCTGAGGTTTGTGAGGGCTATGGGGTCACATGACATAGTGTGAGGACTACATGTATGGGTCACATGACATAGTGTGAGGACTACATGTATGGGTCACATGACATAGTGTGAGGACTACATTTATGGGTCACATGACATAGTGTGAGGACTACATGTATGGGTCACATGACATGATTTGAGGGCTCACATGACATGATGTGAATCATATACACATGATGTCATTATTGACCACGCCTTCATTAGTGTATCCATGTTTGATTATTTGCCTCTTGCCAGTGTTCTTATTAATGCACTACCATTATAATCGTTCTGTTGTACCTACAAAGAGATCTGCACTTGTTAGTTCTCTCAATCTCGATGGTACCAGAGTGGAGATTGTTTGTCACTGAAATTCCAATGCAGTACAAATTTGACAAATATATGACCAATTAAAAGGTCTCCAATGTATCAGTATATTTTGTAATTTCCATGTTCTATCTGGTGCCCACCACCACACCTTTCAGGTCTCTGCCGGACTGTACAATGCCACTTTCACCATACCTCGTGCTGCCACCATACCAGCAGATAGCACGGAGCACAAGGTGACATCACCTGACGGTCATGTGACAGTCACGCACTATTACAACCACCCCCACACCAATGTCCAGGTGACGGTGGCACTCATCGATCTCTCTCCAGAGCTGAGCTACACCTGTGTCCCCCGCCTCTCCCCCTACTCCTTCCTGAGGGCAAAGGTCAAGAACACATCTCCATACACACTTCTCTCCGGGCCAGCTAACATCTTCCTGGACAACAACTTCATCGCCAAGGTAATGATGGTGGCATCCACATGCCAATACTACCGTTGTTGTTACTGTTTGCTTTGTGTAAGGAATTGTAGCTTCAGACCAGCTGCCTGCAATTAACTCACACAACTTTTATATAAGTGTTCTAAATCCTTACTAATTTCCATACAACTACATGTAAGTGCAGTATTCCAAGAGCATTTTGGGACTGGATGGGGAACCATATAGAGAAGCCCTGGTTGGTATAGCAACTGGATCACTGCACACAGCTGATAGATTAGGGTGTGGTCTGTTTTTTTTTCCTTCTTCCCTTTCTGGTCCCCAGTCCAAGCTATGTGATGCATCTCCAAATGAGGACTTTACTCTTTCACTCGGTGCAGACCAGTCCATTCGCGTCACATGTAGTCCAATCCTGGTTACCCGGGGCAACACTCGTGGTCTACTGAAGAACAACCTGGACACCTACGTACACATCCTGGACATCAGGAATACTAAAGAGAATCCAATTATGTTGGAACTGCAGGAACAGGTTCCCCTCAGTACCTCTGAAAAGATCAAGGTGGGTGTGGCTTGCTAGTGTACATCCCCACACACATACATCCTGCACACATGTACAACCCCCCCACACACACACACATACACACCCAGCACACCCATCATTTCTGGCTATTGTAAGTGACTTCTCCATTGGCTAGGTGGCCATAGTAGAGCCAGACTTGAAGAGGGATGCAGTCCTTCCCTATGGGGGCTACGGTCATGCGTGTCTCAATGATATGAACAACATGGAGTGGCACCTCAATGTGCCTCCTGATAAGAACGTTCAGCTGAGGCTGGAATATACAGTGGAGTATCCCAACACTCCAGGGGTATTCATCGATGGCCTTCCAAAGATATAGGTCCATTTCTTTCATACGGCATTGTGTTTTGTATTTTGTTGAACATTTATTTTATTCCCGCGTATCGTAATTTGTAAATGCGCACCTGATCCTATGGGACTATGGGATGACATCATCAATCTTGGTCCCTCTTATGGTTACTACACTAATGCAAAAAAATCCTGGTTTGTTGTAAAAGAAGCCCACTATACTTCTGCACCTTCAGCATTCCATGGCACTAGCCTGAACATCACAACTACTGGTAGACCACATCTTGGTGCTCCTCTGGGAACGCAAACATTTGTCACTCAATATGTGAAGGACAAAGTTGACAATTGGGTGAACAATTTGATTGCATTATCCCACATTGCTACTACCCAGCCACATGCAGCATATTCTGCATTTACTTATGGTTTAATTGCAATGCTCTTCCAACAACCCCCAGAAGATGGTGCTCGGTCAGACATTGCAACAGATGGTTTTTTTTGGGTGGTCAATTTTTTGATGTCAGAGTTTTCAACCCCTATGCCCACTCTCCAGTTGCTACCACATTCACCCCAATTGTCCTCTCCTCAACTGGAGGCATGAGCAACATGGCCATTACCACCTACAAACGTTTGGCATCACTGCTAGCTGACAAATGGGGGCACATCGTACAGTCAGACTATGGGGTGGCTTCGCTGTCGTCTATCCTTTTGCGATCATCCATACAGTGCATCAGAGGAGCACGATCAAATCAAGGACATGCAATACACCTCCCTCCCTCCATTGAACTGACAGTCAGCGAATCTTTGATACCTCTTACCATATGAACACTTCGAAATCATTCCTCTTCCTTACAGTTATTATTTTAAAAAAATCTGTGTATTTAATTACATGTATGTATATACATGTAATTTCCTTTTAACCGCTACGCTCGGTACTAGTAACTATACTTAGGGTCATACAAACGTGTGTGACTGGCGCGCTTTAATTATGACGTCACTTCCCCAAACAATCACTTATTGTAATAACAATGGATGGTGGCATAATTTATTGGAGGCTGTTTGACGTACGCGATGGCTATGGGAGAAGAATCGCTCAGAGAGAAACAAAAAGAAGCGATAACGTATGTGTTTGACCGTTTACGTCAAAATGAACGATCGTCAATCGTACTAAGACGTACATATAAAAAGGGCTACATACGAGGACGTACGTTTGTACATGTACATCTGGCAGTGTTTACTTTTAATAAAATTCATTGCATGACCACATTGCCCACTTACGATACGCATGCGCGGGACTCCTAAAAAGTAGTCTGAGGACCAGACCATATTACATGTAAAGGTGATGTAATCTATCCACAGCTGTGACGATATGGCATATATTGTGCGAGGCCTTGGGGAAGATCTGGTGTGCCCAGTTTGTCAGGAAGAGTTCGATAACCCTAGATTCCTTCCCTGCCACCATTACTACTGCAAGAGGTGTATTGAGAGACTTGTGGCTGCCTCCGGAGGGCCCGGCACGCCCTTCCAGTGTCCAGAGTGTCGTACACAGACCCTTCTACCAGAAGGAGGATTAGATCAGCTTAGTCCTGCATTCCTGGTGAACAGAGTTAAAGAGCGGGTAGAGAAAGCACGGGAAAGGAAATCGGCTGCTATCTCGTCTGCATACGCCTGCAAGAAACACGACAGCGTTTTGAAGTTGTACTGTTTTGACTGTCAGCAGTTGATATGTGCGGAGTGCGCCCTCTCTCCCGATCACAGGGGCCATAACTACAAGTACTTCAAAGAGTCGGCGCGCGACTGTAGGGACGCCATACTGCATTCTGTGGCCGATCTGGAGGACATTATAAAGAAGAATAGGGTGGCCGTGGAGCAGGTCGAGCAGAGGATAGGCGAGGTCACAGAGCAGTCCACGTCCGTGCAAAACTACATCAACAGGTCGTTCGACGATATTATATCGGCGGTGGAGCAGAGGAGGCGTGTCCTTCTGCACCGCTTGTGCGAACTAACGGAGAGCAAGATGACGTCACTGAATGAGCAGAAGAAGACCCTCCACCTCGCCAACGAGAACATAGACCAGCTCGTTGCCATGGCACCCACTGTACTTGACATGCCTGATGAGGAATTCACGAACAGCCAATACCAGCTCCTCTCGTTGGTTAAAATGGCAACCTCGAAACACGACCCCTCTATGCTGGAACCTTCTGAGATGGCAAACATTGTGGCTGAAGTGAGTGTCGGTGATATTAGTGGCGTCTGTCAGTCTTGCACCAGGGTGTACATCCCAGTCTATGGTACAGGCGTATCTGCACCTGAGGTTAACAAGCTGGCTACGTTTACCATTTCTCCCACAACCCCAACGAACAGAGATGCTTCTGTTATGGCCAGTCTGGTTAGTGTTGCCAATAAAACCAATGTCCCTGTTGCGGTGAACAAACAGAATAACACCTACATTGCATCCTATGTCCCAATGGTGCGTGGCCGTTATCTGCTCACAGTAGACATTGATGGGGAACCCCACAGAGCCATCCCTGTGTTTGTTCGAGCCATGCCTGTGACCGAAAATATATTTAAGAACTGGAAAGGACTTACGGGACCCACCCATGTTGACTTTACCAGCAGTGGACAGATTGTGATTTCAGAGCAAACTGGGAACCGGGTTGGAGTACTGTACCAGAACCAGTACAGTCCTTTGAAAGATAATTTCACCCAACCCTGTGGAGTAGCTGTGGACCAGTATAACAATATCTATGTCAGTGAGACCAAAGGATGTCACCTGTCAAAGTTTGACAAATCTGGGAAGCTCATTAAGAGTGTGGGTGGCAGAAGTGGGCGTGGTCTCTCTGGTGACCTTTTCGTAGCGCCAGCTGGAATCAAGATGGTTCGGAACAAGCTGTACGTTTGTGACATGGGAAAGAGCATCATTCAGGTGTTTGACCACAACCTCAATCTCATGGACTCCATTTGTACCAACCTTGGCAGGGGTGTGACAGACATTACATCATCTCCTGCTGGATACCTGTATGTGACTCAAACTGAACCACTATGTGTCCAAGTTTTCACATTGGAACACTCCCACCTGCACTCCATAAGACATGAGGACCTGAGGTATCCAAGTGGAGTGTGTTTTGATGACCATCAGCAGCTGCTGTATGTGTGCGATTCCATCGCCAACTGCATCTTTGTGTTCAGACATGATGGTAAGTATGTGATGAAGATTTCTGTTGTTGAAGGCAGTCAGCTGAAAGGTCCACGGGGCATCAAATTGGATGAGGATGGCTATCTTTACGTGTGTGACACTGGTAACAACAGAGTCATAGTCTTGTGATTGTCACATGACATTGGTGTTTTTGTCATGTGATGGGTTGCTGCAGATAAATTTGTATGAAATGTCATCTGCTAACATTAAATGAATGTCCTTTATTTTTCACATGGTAGTTTTACGTATAAGTGAGCTGCCACTGTGTTATGTAATGATGAATTTATCAGACTTACGCATACAGTATACTTAAAAAGCAAGTTACCAGTATCGGGCCAGCTATTGTCAGTGAATAATATTATCGGGCCAGGCCATAAATTATTCGAACGACTGTCACACTGAACCACTCAGCTCTTCTCTTGCCACAGCCCAGATAAGAACAAAGGAACATGTAATTGTTCCATATTATATACCTAACGCCCGTCGACCATTATTAATGCACATTAGACTATCTCTCTAACAAGATGATAGATTTCTGTGTTCAGCCCTTTTAACAATACCTCTATCTACAGTGATTGCATATGGATATAAAATGGTATAAATTATGTACCAGCTTGGGCAGTAGAATTGGAAGACTTTATAAGGATTTGGGGGGGAAGTGGTATGGGGGAGGGAAGACCCAGAAACTACATTCTCTTAAATGGATTAGCAAGTGCATGGCCAAACTTCATGTTTTGATTTAAGTGTAAAAACAGTACATGTAGCTCTTACTGTAGTGTATTTTTGTAGCACATGATTGTGTGATTCTTTTGTGCGCTCTATTGTCTGAAATCCATTTGAATCAATATACGAACAGGAATAACACATTGTCAGAAGTAAAATGGATCTTTTGAAAGCACCAAGTGAGTGCAACCTTTCTACTATGCACTAGGCCCAGCCTACTGCTACTAGTAGTAATAAATATACAGGGTGTTTCTCAATCAAGGAAAATTGTTCACAAGCAGTTAATTAACTGGTAGTTGTTAAAAGTTCTAACAGCAAAAGAAGACTTGCTGGTGAAATAAAATTAATATAATCTTTAATGGTTGATAAAAGATAACGGTGGGTGGTTATTTAAAAGCTGCAAACTGTATTTAATTCACTACTTCTGTTTAAAAGTTTTTCAAAATTGATATCTTGATTTTTTGATTTTCGCAATATACTTGATTTAGGGGGCCATTGTATCTTGATTTAGTGGTTAAATTCGGCCAAGTTGATAGTATTAAATTCAAGGAAATGTTGGAGCTTTTGGATGCCTCTAAAATGGTATGTGTACTATCGGGAATTATTAATTTGTTTTCTTTAATTTTAGTTTCTTTGGTTTTGGTTAATTAATTAATGTATGAAAATCACACCAGTGGTCAAATCATCTCGAGGCTGCATGTACATTGTATATAATTATAATTATATATATAGGTGATTGTGTCAGTAACTTATGTTTCACTTTATGCACATGCTTCCTTAGAAGTGTTCCTATCTTGAGTTATGCGTGGTCAAGAAGAACAATATGTGGGACTGGGTACGAGATTAGACAAGTGTTGTATGAGCCACATAGTGTGAGCTACACAGTGTGAGCCATGTCGATCTCTCTCCAGAGCTGAGCTACACCTGTGTCCCCCCACCTCTCTCCCTACTCCTTCCTGAGGGCAAAGGTCTAGAACACATCCCCATACACACTTCTCTCCGGGCCAGCTAACATCTTCCTGGACAACAACTTCATCGCCAAGGTAATGATGATGGTATCCACATGCCGATACCAGCTGCCTGCAGTAACTCAAACAACAGTTCTAAATCCTTACTAATTTCCATACAACTAAGTGTGTTATTTTGGGACAGGATGTGGAACCATATGGAGTTGAAATAGAAGCCCTGGTTTGGTATAGCAACTGGATCACTGCATACAGCTGATAAATTAGGGTGTGGTCTGTTTTTTCCATTTCTGGTCCCCAGTCCAAGCTATGTGATGCATCTCCAAATGAGGACTTTGCTCTTTCCCTCGATGCAGACCACACATGTAGTCCAATCCTGGTTACCCGGGGCAACACTCATGGTCTACTGAAGAACAACCTGGACACCACGTACACATCCTCGACATCAGGAATACTAAAGAGAATCCAATTATGTTGGAACTGCAGGAACAGGTTCCCCTCAGTACCTCTGAAAAGATCAAGGTGGGTGTGGCTTGCTAGTGTACACCCCACACACATGTACACATGTACAAACCCCCCCCCCACACACACACATACACACCCCACACACCCATCATTTCTGGCTATTGTAAGTGACTTCTCCATTGGCTAGGTGGCCATAGTAGAGCCGGACTTGAAGAGGGATGCAGTCCTTCCCTATGGAGGCTATGGCCATGCGTGTCTCAATGATATGAACAACACAGAGTGGCACCTCAATGTGCCTCCTGATAAGAACGTTCAGCTGAGGCTGGAATATACAGTGGAGTATCCCAACACTCCGGGGGTATTCATTGATGGCCTCCCAAGGATATAGGTCCATTATTTCATAAGGTAATTGTGTTTTTTTTTTTGTTTTGCGATTTATTTTTTAAAATCATACATAGATGATTTCGGTGAGAAGGTGTACCCCTAAAAGCACGTGACTTAAAACGACAAATAATTGATGTGGAGGGCAACGTAGTATCGAGGTGTTATTTTGGATGTAGAAATCGAGGTAGTGAGCGTTTGGGCCTAGGTTCGTATCGTTTCCATCGAATAATGAAGAAAGAAGACAAGGATGGATTCAAGCGATTCGTAGAGAGGATTGGCAGCCTTCAAAACACACAAGATCTGTGACAATTGAGTGGGACAATCGTGTGTTTGTATTGTAGGAAAGCCTGTTGATGATCCCAGTGATGTGGCTATGTCCCTTCACAATTCTCTTTCAAGGATGGCATGCAAGCTAGAGGAAGTATTTGATCAAAATGATAGCAGTAAAAGCGCGGCAGAAAAGGAGAGGTGTGCTTTATATTATCTCTGCTTCAGCTGTAGAGGGTCGTTTGCTAGTTCGCGCAGGACTCGCAACACAGGCGAAAATCATCAGTATGGGAGGTTAGGGATGCAGCCCCCATGTCTGGAATAGCCACCCCATCTGCACCAATAGCTGGATCTGCTTATGTCTTAGCAACGATGATGAGAGCATGTGTGCTGTCATGCTGCCCTGCTTTGCCTTTGGCTACAGCCTACAAAAGCTATAGGCCTACATGACGGAGGGCAAATATATCTGTTGCCGATCGATTGCTATAAGCCTACTTGCTACATGTATGGACCTAGCTTATCGATTACAGATAGGTCTGTAGACATGTACACAGTGCATTCTTTAAGAAAATAAGCTTAACTAAGCGAGCTTGTGCAGTCGGCAACGATCAAGCCAGATGACCGTGCAATAGCCCTAATCCACGCTTCGTGGGCCTGGTCTGCACTTTTGGTTGCCTTGGCCGAAACTCGCCACAAACACAGTCCTCACAAAGCCCGCTTGAAACTAGTTGTAGGCTTCAAGTTTCCGGGCGATCGATAAAATAGCCAAATATATTGCCATAGGCCTATATAGTTTAGAGACTATCTATGTCTATACGCTGCCACAACGACATACCATCGCCGAAACGACGACCATCATCCCTCGTGCAGGGTCATCACATGGTGTCAGCCCCACCGACTCCAGTTTTTGTTTGTAACGCTCCTTTAGCTTGAAATCTGCCCATCCATCACGATTCACCATGCGTGTTGGTGTTCTGTCCTCCATAAAAAATTCACATGACTCTCACGTGACGCGTGGGTTCTCACGTGCGTTCGTTTCATGTGACGTAATTTGTGGGTACTCTCCGGCGCCCATGGTATCCAATACTGGTATTGTGCACGACCTTAGGGAAGAACTTGTGTGCCCGGTTTGTCAGGAAGTTTTCGATAACCCTAGATTCCTTCCCTGCCACCATTACTACTGCAAGAGGTGTATTGAGAGACTTGTGGCTGCCTCTGGAGGGCCCGGCACGCCCTTCCCGTGTCCAGAGTGTCGCACACAGACCCTTCTACCAGAAGGAGGATTAGATCAGCTTTGTCCTGCATTCCTGGTGAACAGAGTTAAAGATAGCATAGAGAGAGCACGTGACAAGAAACCGGCGGCATCTATCCATAATGATCCCTCTCCTCCACCTTCCACACTAGCACCTCCATCGGCTGCTGCTATCTCGTATGCATACGCCTGCAAGAAACACGACAGTGTTTTGAAGTTGTACTGTTTTGACTGTCAGAAGTTGATATGTGCGGAGTGCGCCCTCTCTCTCAATCACAGGGGGCATAACTACAAGTACATCAAAGAGTCGGCGCGCGGCTGTAGGGACTCGATAATGCATGCCGTTGCCGACCTGATGGACATAAGGAAAGTGAATGGAACGGCCGTGGAGCAGGTCGAGCAGAGGATAGGCGAGGTCACAGAACAGTCCACGTCCGTGCAAAACTACATCAACAGGTCGTTCGACGATATTATATCGGCGGTGGAACAGAGAAGGAGTGTCCTTCTTTACCGCTTGTGCGAACTAACGGAGAGCAAGATGACGTCACTGAACGAGCAGAAGAAGACCCTCCACCTCGCCAACGAGAACATAGACCAGCTCGTTGCTATGGTGACCACTTTATTTGACATGCCTGATGAGGAATTCATGAACAGCCAATACCAGCTCCTCTCGTTGGTTAAAATGGAAGCCTCAGCGCACAACCCCTCTATGCTGGAACCTTCTGAGATGGCAAACATTGTGGCTGAAGTGAGTGTCGGCGATGTTAGTGGCGTCTGTCAGTCTTGCACCAGGGTGTACATCCCAGTCTACGGTACAGGCGTATCTGCACCTGAGGTTAACAAGCTGGCTACGTTTACCATTTCTCCTGCGACCCCAAGGAACAGAGATGCTTCTGTTATGGCCAGTCTGGTTAGTGTTGCCAATAAAACCATTGTCCCTGTTACGGTGAGCAAACAGAATAACACCTACATTGCATCCTATGTCCCAATGGTACGTGGCCGTTATCTGCTCACGGTAAGCATTGATGGGGAACCCCACAGAGCCATCCCTGTATTTGTTCGAGCCATGCCCGAAAATATATTTCACACTTGGAAAGGACTTACGGGACCCACCCATGTTGACTTTACCAGCAATGGACAGATTGTGATTTCAGAGCAGACTGGGAACCGGGTTGGAGTACTGTACCAGAACCAGTACAGTCCTTTGAAAGATAATTTCACCCAACCCTGTGGAGTAGCTGTGGACCAGTATAACAATATCTATGTCAGTGAGACCAAAGTATGTCGCCTGTCTAAGTTCAACCAATCCGGGAATCTCATCATGAGTGTGGGTGGCAGAAGTGGGCGTGGTCTCAATGCGGATGACCTTTTCGTAGCACCAGCTGGAATCAAGATGGTTCGGAACAAGCTGTACGTTTGTGACATGGGAAAGAGCATCATTCGGGTGTTTGACCACGGCTTCAATCTCATGGACTTCATTTGTACCAACCTTGGCAGGGGTGTGACAGACATTACATCATCTCCTGCTGGATACCTGTATGTGACTCAAACTGAACCACCATGTGTCCAAGTTTTCACATTGGAACACTCCCACCTGCACTCCATAAGACATGAGGACCTGAGGTATCCAAGTGGAGTGTGTTTTGATGACCATCAGCAGCTGCTGTATGTGTGTGATTCCACCTCCAACTGCATCTTTATGTTCAGACATGATGGTAAGTATGTGATGAAGACTTCTATTGTTGAAGGCAGTCAGCTGAAAGGTCCACGGGGTATCAAATTGGATGAGGATGGCTATCTTTATGTGTGTGACACTGGTAACAACAGAGTCCTAATCTTGTGATTGTCACCTGACAATTGATGTTTGTATCGTATGATGGCTTGCTGTATATTGTATCAACATCATCTGATTCATAGCAAGATTTAAAAAAAATTGTTGCCACTTATTTTCAATAAATGTCCTTTATTTTTCGCCACATAGTTTTGCATGTATGTATAAGCGAGCCACTACTACTGTAATAAGTTATGCAACATACTGTATATGTAAGGTAAGTTACCAGTATCGGGGGCCAGCCATTATGCAGGTGTACTCGAATGAACTGTTAAAGTTAAGCTGGCAAAATATGAGAACAAAGGAACGTGTAGCTTTCTAGCTAGAGGTCTGCATAAGTAATTTATCAATCTACGTACTGATATACATAAGATGTAAATAACATTCTCTCTGAGAAAGTTGGTAGTATATACTGAGGATTTCAGTGAAATTCGAAAGCAATGGTGGTGTAAAAAGGAAGGAAACAAATTATTCATATAGTTAGCACTGTTGTAGAACATCATTAGATTCAGTTATATAATTATTTTGCTAAATACTGTATCTCCAAACTCTTTTTTTTTTACACCACCATTGTCTTCAAATCCTATCCCTGATAATTATACATGTAGTGCATTACTTGTATACATTGCAGTATATAGAATTGTTCATGTACCATGTATCAATTTATATTAATCATGTATACTAGTAGCTTCCATAGTACTCCTATCAAAATCCCTCTGCAAATCCCCGAGTGAAGATATATAGCAAAACTGTTGACAAGACTGAGATCACTGAAAACAAAAGCTGCAGAATGTGACAGTCATGTGATACACCATTTTTTTGACTACTTGATGACAATTCATGTGTGCAGTTAGAGTTTCTACATCACATGACAATGTGGTTATTGTTTTAAATTCAAAGATGATTTTGTGACACTTAAAATAGATTTCCAGAATGCCTTCAACATGGTTGCACACTAGGCTTTACTTGATGAATGTCATTTACACTTCCCTGAGCTAATGCCATGTTATGGACAGCACCCAAGGCTTTTGCACTCCATGGGAACCATATCCTCTGAGACGGGTGTCCAGCAAGGGGACCCCCTGGGTCCAGAATTCCACTGGCAAACATCCACTGTATAAATGAAACTATTAATTTGGCGTGCACGTGACCCGTTTGTCTAAATAATATGGAGGCCATTGTAAAAAACCTTGGAGATGAACTTGTGTGCCCGGTTTGTCAGGAAGTTTTCGATAACCCTAGATTCCTTCCCTGCCACCATTACTACTGCAAGAGGTGTATTGAGAGACTTGTGGCTGCCTCTGGAGGGCCCGGCACACCCTTCCCGTGTCCAGAGTGTCGTACACAGACCCTTCTACCAGAAGGAGGATTAGATCAGCTTTGTCCTGCATTCTTTGTGAACAGAATTATAGACAACATCGAGAAAGTACGGAAACCAGCGCACGATGATCACACTCCTACTCCACCTTCCACACCAGCACCTCCATCGGCTGCTGCTATCACGTCTTCATACGCCTGCAAGAAACACGACAGTGTTTTGAAGTTGTACTGTTTTGACTGTCAGCAGTTGATATGTGCGGAGTGCGCCCTCTCTCCCGACCACAGGGGGCACAACTACAAGTACATCAAAGAGTCGGCGCGCGGCTGTAGGGACTCGATAATGCATGCCGTTGCCGACCTGATGGACATAAGGAAAGTGAATGGGACGGCCGTGGAGCAGGTCGAGCAGAGGAAAGGCGAGGTCACAGAACAGTCCACTTCCGTATTGAACTACATCAACAGGTCGTTCGACGATATTATATCGGCGGTGAATCAGAGGAGGCGTGTCCTTCTTCACCGCTTGTGCGAACTAACGGAGAGCAAGATGACGTCACTGAACGAGCAGAAGAAGACCCTCCACCTCGCCAACGAGAACATAGACCAGCTCGTTGCCATGGTGACCACTTTACTTGACATGCCTGATGAGGAATTCATGAACAGCCAATACCAGCTCCTCTCGTTGGTTAAAAAGGAAGCTATGACACATAAACCCTCTATACTGGAACCTTCTGAGATGGCGAACATTGTAGCTGAAGTGACATGTGTTGGTGACATTAGTGATATCTGTCAGTCTTGCACCAGGGTGTACGTCCCACTAGTCTACGGTACAGGCATATCTGCACCTGTGGTTAACAAGCTGGCTACGTTTACCATTTCTCCCACAACTCCAACAAACAGAGATGCTTCTGTTATGGCCAGTCTGGTTAGTGTTACCAATAAAACCAATGTCCCTGTTACGGTGAACAAACAGAATAACACCTACATTGCATCCTATGTCCCAATGGTGCGTGGCCGTTATCTGCTCACAGTAAGCATTGATGGGGAACCCCACAAAGCCATCCCTGTGTTTGTACGGGACCCACCTGTGCCCAATGCTAAACTATTTACCACCTGCACGGGATTGCGGGGACCCGCCCATGTGAACTTTACCAGCAGTGGAAAGGTTGTGATTTCAGAGCAAGTTGGGGACCGGGTTGCACTCCGGTACCGGAACCAGTGCAGTCCATTAGAACAGAATTTTTCTCAACCCTGTGGAGTAGCTGTGGACCAGTATGACAATATCTATGTCAGTGAAACCAAAGGATGCCGCCTGTCAAAGTTTGACAAATCCAGGAAGCTCATTAAGAGTGTGGGTGGCAGAAGTGGGCAGGGTCTCAATGCAGATGACCTTTTCATAGCCCCAACTGGAATCAAGATGGTTCGGAACACGCTGTACGTTTGTGACATGGGGAGGAGCATCATTCAGGTGTTTGACCACAACCTCAATCTTATGGACTCCATTTGTACCATCCTTGGCAGTGGTGTGACAGACATTACATCATCTCCTGCTGGATACCTGTATGTGACTCAAACTGAACCACCATGTGTCCAAGTTTTCACGTTGGAACACTCCCACCTGCACTCCATAAGACATGAGGGCCTGAGGTATCCAAGTGGAGTGTGTTTTGATGACCATCAGCAGCTGCTGTATGTGTGTGATTCCATCGCCAAATGCATCTTTGTGTTCAGACATGATGGTGAGTATGTGATGAAGATGACTGTTGTTGAAGGCAGTCAGCTGAAAGGTCCACAGGGCATCAAATTGGATGAGGATGGCTATCTTTACGTGTGTGACACTGGTAACAACAGAGTCATAGTCTTGTGATTGTCATGCAATTGGTGTTTGTATCATGTGACAATTTTTTCATAACTTTTAAAAAATAGCTCACTGCGATAATGTGCACAATGCATGCCCAACAGCAGCATGTGATATGGGAGATTTGCACACCACCTTGCCTCAGTATAACTTTTGCCTACTAATGGTCTGGGTACCACACTAGGCACACTACTCTCTAAACTGACCCCCTTCCCTCATACCAAGCAAATAAAATATAGCAGAGTATATCAACGCGTATACAATCAGTGAATAGGTACTTATACTTATATCAGTTTCATTATTGGTAGATTAGATCCAATTGAACAAGTTTCCTCCATACAGTGCATGTATGTAACTCTAATTCAGATAGGGTCTTCTGTGCCTCATGATAAACCCTTCAAGTGTTGATGTTAATTATCCATCTTACAGCTGTTGTTCTTTTTGCTTGTTCTATACAGTTTTTGTTAAATTTTATAACTGTGCATTTATGTGAGGTTTAGCTCTTTGGGTGCCAAGGGTTCATGATAGCACATGCACATAAATGATTGCACAATGATAACTCCATTTTTATTCTGCCCTTGTAGATAAGTGCAATGAGATAAGGAAGGAGGAAGAGTATGCTACATAAACTAAATGGTTGTATATCTTGTATGGTTATAAGGAAGCAGTACAACTCCTTCAGTTCAACACTACATAAAAACTGCTATGGTGCATCCCACAGGTCATATGCTATAGGTGTGCACATTTGTGATGTGGGAGAAACTGTAGTAACAGTTTGTGGAGTAATTACACGGGGGTACCATGTACATTATTAGCGCTCAAAGAGTGATATGATTGTTTGCATTTTGCTTCTGAGTGGCAAGACTGTACATTATATACATGTATTCATCTGTGTCGACTGTGTGTACGTTGCTGGTTGCAAGAACCGACTTTCTAAAGGTACAGAATGACACATTGATCGGTTCCCTCATGGAATGTAAAGAATGAGTTGGTGCACTGAAAAGGAATGAGGACTGGGAGCCAAGTTATCACAGCGCTATAGCTGGATTTGCCTAGTCTGGGGACCCAATGACTAGCATTGTGCATTCATCTGGTCCCCAGACTAGGAATTGCCACGTTCGTTTTGTTGGTGGAGTAAGTGTGATGAGGTGGATAGCCATGCTTATTTACCAGCCATTTTTGAAGATACTGGTGCATTGCTTAAAATGAAGACAGTGAGCAGTATACTGTCATATAAACTAGAGGCTGCTTCAATGGACGTGTGTTGGATTTGTACCATACAGAAAACTGCAGTTTGGAAAAACTACTCTCAGGGGATGCCAATGGAGGTAACACTGCAAGAGAAAGACACAGCTCAGCTTATTTGCACTTAGGTTAAACTTCCTGCATGTACAAAAGCTTTGAAATTGACCAATCATGCCAGCTGAACAAGAAAATAGAAGAACATAATAATGAAGGAGTAAGAGAACACACTGACCACATTCGTGATAAACTGCTAGCCGTTTGGGGCCTGCAGGTAATGTGACTTATATTATAATAATGCACCCATCATCTCAGAGAAGCAAGACCAGATCTACAGGAAAACACTTTTGTGGCTAACATGCATGCAAACTCGAATTTTCGCTCTGGAAATCTGCTATTATGTATCTCAGCCTGTGGTTTGAGATCATCCTATCAGCATCTACAGCTGCTGTTCACCTTCCTTGCTCAGAGAGCAGAATTTGCTAGACTGGCACATCTTCTGCCACTCCATCTACATACATGTATGCCTCCTACTTCCCATTGCTCCATTGTGTTGTTAAAAACACTTTTTATAATGCCTTCAATAGTTGTTTTATTGGTACTCTTATTTTTTTTATTTTTATTTTTTATTAACTTATTATTTTAATCACATATATAGAGTAATGAGTAATTGAACTTTTATGTCTGAGTTCTGCTCAACAACAATATTCTAAAGATTGCTAATCATTGTTATATTGTTTTTTGTGCATTATACGCGCAGAAACAATTATTAATCACCGATTGTATTGCGTGGTATCTGATAACACAATACTACATGTACAATATCCGTATTTCTAATTATACATATTAACTACAAAAAGTCATGATGCCGATCGAGCCAGGAGGGTTCGGGCATTTTGCCGCATCAAAACAGTGCCGAGGCGACAATACATTGCATTTAGCATTTCAGTATTGGATGAGTGGGAGTGGATGGCCAAGCGCCTAGCAATTCTTGATAATGTTTAACCGATTGTACAATAATTATAAAATTATGCCGGCGTACACAGTACCTGCATCAGGGGCGGATTCAGGGGGGGGGGGGGGTCTTTGGGCCCCTTGGCTCCAAGTAATGAATAATTAATTAGATTGTGACGCATGCGTGGTTAATTGGATGTTAGCGTGTCAATGCAATGGATCTAAGGTCCTTTTTCTCAGGAAACAGGTAGATATAAGCTAACTAAAGTACAGTCTGACAAGTATATAATATTAAACACTCGATATATATATGTGCATGTGTATTTAATTTAGACCAGCTGTTGGCCACGTTGAGGCTACGGGTGCACAAAGAAATCCAAAGTTGCACGATGGACACAATGGCATTGCTGAGCAGCAAGAACCACAGGAGTGCGAGGAACAAGAAGCAATTGTCCAAATTCTGCCTTCTGAATTGGTCAGCTCCTCTGTTCAGCTTAAGCCAAGTCATTTCAAAGATGTTTTACAGCTATACAAAGACAGTAACCAAGAGTGGGTTAAAAGGATGGCCCTAAGGCATTACATACTGAGCTGGATTTATGGCGAATGAAATGGAAAAGTTAATCCATCAAAGCAAAAGAGCTAGATACGCCTACAAAGATTGACAAGGATTACTTTCCAAACATTTACGTACTCCTTGTCATATCGGCTACTCTGCCAGTAACTAGTTGTGAGTGTGAGAGGTCAATCAGCATGCTAAAACTTCTGAAGACGTCACTTCGAAGCACGATGGGTAATGAAAGATTTTAAAACGATTTGGCATTGATGCTTATTCATAGGGATATAGAGCGGTGGTTGAAGAGTTTTCCCGTCGTCATACACGCAGGCTTTTATTAATTAATCCTTTTTCAGAATAGCGTATTGTGTGCTTAAATTAGGTTGCACTTGATGCTATCAAATTAAGTTGTTTTGGTACCGTATCGTTATGAAAAGTGCTTTAATTTTCTTGCTAAATAAATGGAAAACTAAAAAAGCGGCTGGGGCGGAGCCCCAGACCCCGCCACGGGAGGGGGCTCGCCCCCCTCCCCCTTCATGAATTTTATCTCAGACCCCCCCTTCCAGAATTCCTGGATCCGCCCCTGTGCATGGTAACACTCTCCTGTCGTATGCTCATCTTATGAGTTCCCTGATTCTGAGACGCCCATCTACAATAACAATGATAAAACATTACAATAAAACAATACAACAAAACTTAAAAAACTATTTATCTTCACTGTCCACCTTCATTGTCTCCGCATTACGCAAATGCATGCATGTGACGCAATTTATGGATGGCAGGCGGATGCTCAAGCGATGTCATATCTAGATATGTCAGGTGAAATTTGAGTGTCAAACAATCAATGACTGCATGGTCATCTATCTGCTCTCAGGCACAGAGAAATTCTTGTCCGGCAACGCACATCTTTGGAAGAGTACGAGCATTTAAGTAAATCAGCCTTATGCTGCCCAATACTGCAATAGAAGGTTCCATAAACGTACCGGCGGTTCTGTCATGAATTAGCTGTACAAAGTGTACATGTGTGTAACGTTTAATTTTCATCAGTATCAGTGAAACAGGTACAATTAACTTGGATGAATCCGGTCTCGTACCCAGACCATGATTACCAGGGTACGAGACTATTACTATGGCATGCAGTACTAGTATTGTGAAAGTACTTGGGGAAGAATTTGTGTGCCCGGTTTGTCAGGAAGAGTTCGATAACCCTAGATTCCTTCCCTGCCACCATTACTACTGCAAGAGGTGCATTGAGAGACTTGTGGCTGCCTCCGGAGGGCCCGGCACACCCTTCCCGTGTCCAGAGTGTCGTACACAGACCCTTCTACCAGAAGGAGGATTAGATCAGCTTAGTCCTGCATTCCTGGTGAACAGAGTTAAAGACCGCGTAGAGAAAGCACGGGACAGGAAACCGGCGCCATCTTTCCACGATGATCACTCTCCTACTCCACCTCCACCTTCCACGCCAGCACCTCAGGCATACGCCTGCAAGAAACACGACAGCGTTTTGAAGTTGTACTGTTTTGACTGTCAGCAGTTGATATGTGCAGAGTGCGCCCTCTCTCCCGATCACAGGGGGCATAGCTACAAGTACATCAAAGAGTCGGCGCGCGGCTGTAGGGACTCGATAATGCATGCAGTTGCCGACCTGATGGACATAAGGAAAGTGAATGGGACGGCCGTGGAGCAGGTCGAGCAGAGGAAAGGCGAGGTCACAGAACAGTCCACGTCCGTGCGGAACTACATCAACAGGTCGTTCGACGATATTATATCGGCGGTGGAGCAGAGGAGGCGTGTCCTTCTGCACCGCTTGTTCGAACTAACGGAGAGCAAGATGACATCACTGAATGAGCAGAAGAAGACCCTCCACCTCGCCAACGAGAACATAGACCAGCTCGTTGCTATGGTGACCACTGTACTTGACATGCCTGATGAGGAATTCATGAACAGCCAATACCAGCTCCTCTCGTTGGTTAAAAAGGAAGCCTCGGCACATAACCCCTCTATGCTGGAACCTTCCGAGATAGCAAACATAGTAGCTGAAGTGAGTGTTGGTGATATTAAGTCTTGCAGCAGGGTGTACGTCCCACTAGTCTACGGTGCAGGCATATCTGCGCCCGAGGTTAACAAGCTGGCTACGTTTACCATTGATCGCACAGCCCCAAAGACCAGAGACGCTTCTGTGACAGTCAGTTTGGTTAGTGTTACCAATAAAACCAATGTCCCTGTTACGGTGAACAAACAGAATAACACCTACATTGCATCCTATGTCCCAATGGTACGTGGCCGTTATCTGCTCACAGTAAACATTGATGGGGAACCCCACAGAGCCATCCCTGTATTTGTTCGAGCCATGCCTGTGACCGAAAATATATTTAAGAACTGGAAAGGACTTACAGGACCCACCCATGTTGACTTTACCAGCAGTGGACAGATTGTGATTTCAGAGCAGACTGGGAACCGGGTTGGAGTAGTGTACCGAAACCAGTGTAGTCCCTTGAAAGATAATTTCACCCAACCCTGTGGAGTAGCTGTGGACCAGTACAACAATATCTACGTCAGTGAGACCAAAGGATGTCGCCTGTCTAAGTTTGACCTATCTGGGAATCTCATCATGAGTGTGGGTGGCAGAAGTGGGCGTGGTCTCTCTGGTGACCTTTTTATAGCACCAACTGGAATCAGTATGGTTCGGAACAAGCTGTACGTTTGTGACATGGGGAGGAGCATCATTCAGGTGTTTGACCACAACCTCAATCGCAAGGACTCCATTTGTACCAACCTTGGCAGGGGTGTGACAGACATTACATCATCTCCTGCTGGATACCTGTATGTGACTCAAACTGAACCACCATGTGTCCAGGTTTTCACATTGGAACACTCCCACCTGCACTCCATAAGACATGAGGACCTGAGGTATCCAAGTGGAGTGTGTTTTGATGACCATCAGCAGCTGCTGTATGTGTGTGATTCCACCTCCAACTGCATCTTTGGGTTCAGACAAGATGGTGAGTATGTGATGAAGATTTCTGTTGTTGAAGGCAGTCAGCTGAAAGGTCCACAGGGCATCAAATTGGACAAAGATGGCTATCTTTATGTGTGTGACACTGGTAACAGCAAAGTCATAGTCTTGTGATTGTCACATGATAATTGGTGTGCATTTGTATGATGTTATAGTTTGTATACTGGAGCGAATAACGCCGAACCCATAGGGGGTAACATAGTATAACAGGCCGACGCCTCAACGAACAGGCCATGCCGATACCCGACGTGTCTAACGTGCGGGCCGATGCCCTAACGCACGGGCCCATGTCATATCACGACAAAAAGGCCGACATGAAATGCATATACTGAAATAGCGAGGCTTCCCACTACCGAGAACCATTGAATGCAATTATTTAAACCCATTACTAGTTAACCGTTCTTAGCACTCTGCTGACTCGAGGTCAACGGGATCTCTGCCGACTTTGACGTTTTTGCCACGAAGTTTATCCACCCTAACCGCTGCTCCTCCGTGAAGGGGGTTCCATTCTGCGGTATGCCCTCTCGGTCATACATACCAAAGTTTCTGAGGCAGCTCCGAAGAAAATCTCACCTGCAGCTGAACGAATGCGCGCGCCCAAGCCATACGCATGCGCACTATAGCCAACCATTCCCTCACATGATTTCCTTTATCGTCAGCATGGAGCCGGTTTTACTAGTACCTTAAACAATTTGTAAACGTGCAGTTGGAGCCGGACAACGCATTCCACGGAATTTTTCAAATAGATCCTCTCATGGATAGTTTTCTTAATTCTGTCACGTCCTGCCACTTGTTATAGAAGTGGTCAACGGATGTTCATAAACACTGCAGCAAAAATTAATGGACTCTGATGCATTTCACTCCATGCAAACAGTTTTTGAGCGGGTCAGTATATTAGGGGAGCTAGTATACATGCGCATTAGGGGGGCTAGTATATACTTGCAATTGCGCATTAAGGGGAGCTAGTATATACATGCAGTTTTAATTCAATACTTACCAAAATCATTTCTTCGACAATCATTGGCTTGTGTATAAAAGCCCCTTTGCTACAGCCATCGGTTAAGTTACTATAGTGGCTAAGATAATTACGTTTTTCTAAGTCATGGTTGACCTAAGTCCTTCGAAGAGTACCGTTCTGCTGTTGCTGTTGATACAGTGTCTGTTGTGAAGGGGTCAGTACTTAGTGACGCCATTCACTGTTTCTGTAACAGCTTTAACGATCCTTTTCTGCTCTACAAAGGTTATGCCTTGTTTTCAGACTGATTAGTTATCTCTTTTAAAGATTAATACTCATACATTTTCTTCATCTCAGTTGCAAAATCAGGAATTAGGTTTATTGCATTTTCACTTTATTGCTGCCAATGCACGGCGAATCTAGCCATTAAAATGACGACCAAGTGTTACACAACAGATGTATATGCTCACGTACAAGCCTATGTACTTGGGTCTGGGTACAAGACTAGTTCGGCCGCTTCCTCAGGCCTCTTGCATTTGGTACGGGAGAGTACGGGAGAGTACGTAATACTGCAGCTCATTCGCCCATGATATACCAATTGCATAACTTTTGATAACAAAATGTTATGCAATCAATTGCAACTTTCCAGACATTGTTTATGTAATGGTCTGGGTACTACACTCTGATCCTACCAAATACATCAAACATATATAATCTACTTGTGTCAGTTTCATGGCTAGTCAACAAGTATCCTTCATGTGATACAAGGGAAGGCCAATTTAATTCAGATAGGATGATGGTGCCTTGTGATGTATCAAACTGATTCTTCAGATGTTTTTGCTGCTCATTGGACCGGTATACAAATATTTGTTGACAGCCATCTTTCCAAGCATTTTCGTGAATTATTAGGGGTCACGTTTATTATTGGGACCAAGAGATCACCTGGAGGTGTGCACTACATGGAGGTATGGGTACTGGGATATGAGCATCACATGGAGGTGTAGGTACTGGGAGGTGAGCATCAGTGACATGCAGGTGTGGATACACTTCCATGCAGGTGTGGGTGCTGGGAGGTGAGCATCACATGGAGGTGTGGGTACTGGGAGGTGAGCATCAGTGACATGCAGGTGTGGGTACTGGGAGGTGAGCATCAGTGACATGCAGGTGTGGGTTAAGGTGCATGCCCACAAAGGCAGAAGAGATGCTCTCTGCTAACATGATTGCAATGTCTTCACAAAGTCAAGCTCAACAGGTCTTCTTTCCCCGCTGATTTTGCCAAGCCCGTTCCCTTGACAGTGGTTTCACTAGATAGTAGATAGGGACAGTGGGAATGTCATTGATCTGTTATGGCACTCATCTATAGAGGGGGAGTAACTAAGACTCACTTAAGGTAGCCAAATGCCTCATCATATAATTAGTGACACGCACGAATGACACTAAAAAGGTGCCAATTACATGCAGAGGGACAGTGCCATACAAATATCTTAATCAGTTTATCAGTGAGGCCAGGAACACAGGCATCAAATATATACATTAAACCTAAAATTTAGTAACCTTTAAATAACAGATGGTGTGCAGTTGACAAAAAAAAAGGAGGGGGAAGGGGTGGGGCAGCAGTTTAGTGCTAATTCAATGATCAAATACTTCTGACTGTATCCATGGTGATGTAACTATTGGTGCAGTTCAGTACTGTTTGAACAGTGATCAAATATTCCTGACAGTATCCATGGTGATAGAACTATTGGTAAGTCGAGGTCGCTTGGCCTGGGGACCACTATCAACACTGACTGTAGCCCTCACAGGTACAGAGTCAGGGGGCGTGGCTTCATAACTGCCCCCAATGTTGCTGTTCTTCTCTTTGTGACCAGGAACAGTTTCAACCTCCTGCCATGAGGGGGCAAGTTACCAAACGCAACACATCCAGAAAACGTACAAACCTCTACAGCGTATAAGGGTGCTATCAGTAAACTATCAGTAAACTCAGTAAACTATCAGTAAACTTTCAGTAAACTATCAGTAAACTTTCAGTAAACTATCAGTAAACTTTCAGTAAACTATCAGTAAACTATCACTTAACTATCAGTAAACTACAGTTTAAATAGTAATCCTGTTCATATATGGGCTGCTGTCTCTACGCTGGCTTACCCTAGCATGTTTGCTGTAGCGTGAATGTTTCTGTCCCTGCAGCATCAAGGAGATCAAATAAATACAGAAACATCCAACCACCTTTATGCATGTGTGGTGTGCATGTGTGTGAATGTGTATGTGTGTGAATGTGTGCAAATGTGTGTGCAGGAGTGACTACAGCCATAGCATACTCAGGTCATCTTCCGATCAACTGCACTTGTATGCACTGTTGAGATTTTACGATCAAGTAGCTTTGAGGATCATAGTATGTTATTAATGCTTATTAATGTTTGTTACTTGTGAAAATAGCAAGACTTTCTCTTCAGAGCAGCAAGCCACCCAAAAGGACTCGAAAAGAGATTTGCAGACAAGTCACCTAGACCGTAAGTCAACCTGTGTATGCTGGGACTAGGGAACCCACTCTAGTACTAAGCAGCTCCTGGTAGAATTGACGAGTTCTACCAGGAGCAGAAAGGTTTCATAACTACACATATCCCTTTAGCAAGAAGGAATGACATGTGTACCAGCCAGTAACCACAGACGTTTGATACATAAGCACGATTCTTATTAATGCACATGAGGAACAATGCACAGCAGTTTTCTGTAGCCCTTAATGTTGTGATATTGTGAGTATGTGTGTGGCTGCACGTTTGACACAGCAGTTTGACATCACATGAGCAGCACATGACACTCACATGTCTGATCTCATATTCAGCAATAATGCGAGGAAGGTTTAGCTTTCGCTTGTAGTTAGTAAAGAAGTTCCTGCACTGGGCCACTGTCTTGCTCTCTAGAGCAGTTGCCATGGCTTCAAAGTCTTTTCCATGTTCATGAATCACTAAGGGAGAGGTAGGTTGAAAAAAAGTTATACAGCACCAAAACTGGTCTAACAGGTTATGTACCTTCAAGGGCTATATGGATCTCCTCCTCTGTCCAACGTGAGGGTGCACCCACCTTCTTTGTGAACTGAAGTGCAGATAATTATCCCATCAACATAGTCCCCAGTCCTATCAACATAGTCCCCAGCCCCATCAACACAGTCCCCAGTCCCATCAACATAGTCCCCAGTCCCATCACATAGTTCCCAGTCCCATCAACATAGTCCCTAGACCAATCAACATGCTGTCCCCCATAGCAATAGTCCCTTACTGCACATTGCATACTTTAATTGATGCTAACACCACTACATAACAATACAAGCCACAATACCATAGATCACGTGACTGTGTGTATGTGTGTGTGTACATATGTGTGTATGTGTGTGTATGTGTGCGTACGTATGTATGTATGTATGTATGTATGTATGTATGTATGTATGTATATACGTTTGTATGTATGTGTGTATGTGTGTATGTATGTACATGTACATATGTACATGTATGTATGTACATGTATGTATGTATGTATGTATGTACGTATGTATGTAAGTATGTATGTATGTGTGTATGTATGTACATGTATGTGTGTATGTATGTACGTACGTATGTACGTACGTATGTACGTACGTATGTACGTACGTACGTACGTATGTATGTATGTATATACGTATGTATGTATGTGTGTATGTGTGTATGTATGTACATGTACGTATGTACATGTATGTATGTACATGTATGTATGTATGTATGTATGTATGTATGTATGTATGTATGTATGTATGTATGTATGTATGTATGTATGTATGTATGTAAGTATGTATGTGTGTATGTATGTACATGTATGTGTGTATGTACGTACGTACGTACGTACGTACGTACGTACGTACGTACGTATGTATGTATGTATGTATGTATGTATGTATGTATGTATGTATGTATGTATGTATGTATGTATGTATGTGTGTGTGTATGTATGTATGTGTGTGCGCAGGACATGCCCTCACATCCATAGGGCGCAGCTGCTCTATGCCCTCTAAGCCACATGATTTCTCCTTCAGTTCTGCCAGCAGCTGTTTGTTCTTCTGGATCTGATTGGGGGGGGGGGGGGGGAGAGGGAAGTGGGAGGGGAGGAGAGGAGGTAGGAGGGAGCTCATTACTTGTAACATGATAGAGAAAAAAAGAAGGGGCAAGGGGGATTACGTGTTACATGCACAGGATTGTAGTTAATTACACATCTAGTTAATTAAACCACTACCAGGGGCTGTCTAGGTGTGGGTGTGGCAAACACCAGATATTGCATGCTCCTTTGATGGTGTAAGTTCTTTTAACAGAGAAGTTGAGCCCATTCCAGTATCCAATGCCAGAAGCAAACATGACTAATTAATGTAATTTGTATTGCATCGTCCAATAGACTGATGTGGTGTGTGATGTGTGCAAAGTGATGTGGTGTGTGGTGTGTGCAAAGTGATGTGGTGTGTGGTGTGTGCAAAGTGATGTGGTGTGTGGTGTGTGCAAAGTGATGTGGTGTGTGCAAAGTGATGTGGTGTGTGGTGTGTGCAAAGTGATGTGGTGTGTGCAAAGTGATGTGGTGTGTGCAAAGTGATGTGGTGTGTGCAAAGTGATGTGGTGTGTGGTGTGTGCAAAGTGATGTGGTGTGTGGTGTGTGCAAAGTGATGTGGTGTGTGCAAAGTGATGTGGTGTGTGGTGTGTGCAAAGTGATGTGGTGTGTGGTGTGTGCAAAGTGATGTGGTGTGTGGTGTGTGCAAAGTGATGTGGTGTGTGGTGTGTGCAAAGTGATGTGGTGTGTGGTGTGTGCAAAGTGATGTGGTGTGTGCAAAGTGATGTGGTGTGTGGTGTGTGCAAAGTGATGTGGTGTGTGGTGTGTGCAAAGTGATGTGGTGTGTGCAAAGTGATGTGATGTGTGCAAAGTGATGTGATGTGTGCAAAGTGATGTGATGTGTGCAAAGTGATGTGATGTGTGCAAAGTGATGTGGTGTGTGGTGTGTGCAAAGTGATGTGGTGTGTGCAAAGTGATGTGGTGTGTGGTGTGTGCAAAGTGATGTGGTGTGTGGTGTGTGCAAAGTGATGTGGTGTGTGCAAAGTGATGTGGTGTGTGGTGTGTGCAAAGTGATGTGGTGTGTGGTGTGTGCAAAGTGATGTGGTGTGTGCAAAGTGATGTGGTGTGTGGTGTGTGCAAAGTGATGTGGTGTGTGGTGTGTGCAAAGTGATGTGGTGTGTGCAAAGTGATGTGATGTGTGCAAAGTGATGTGATGTGTGCAAAGTGATGTGGTGTGTGATGTGTGCAAAGTGATGTGATGTGTGCAAAGTGATGTGGTGTGTGGTGTGTGCAAAGTGATGTGATGTGTGCAAAGTGATGTGATGTGTGCAAAGTGATGTGGTGTGTGGTGTGTGCAAAGTGATGTGATGTGTGCAAAGTGATGTGATGTGTGGTGTGTGCAAAGTGATGTGATGTGTGCAAAGTGATGTGGTGTGTGGTGTGTGCAAAGTGATGTGATGTGTGCAAAGTGATGTGGTGTGTGGTGTGTGCAAAGTGATGTGGTGTGTGGTGTGTGCAAAGTGATGTGGTGTGTGGTGTGTGCAAATTGATGTGGTGTGTGGTGTGTGCAAAGTGATGTGGTGTGTGCAAAGTGATGTGGTGTGTGGTGTGTGCAAAGTGATGTGGTGTGTGGTGTGTGCAAAGTGATGTGGTGTGTGGTGTGTGCAAAGTGATGTGGTGTGTGGTGTGTGCAAAGTGATGTGGTGTGTGGTGTGTGCAAAGTGATGTGGTGTGTGGTGTGTGCAAAGTGATGTGATGTGTGCAAAGTGATGTGGTGTGTGATGTGTGCAAAGTGATGTGATGTGTGCAAAGTGATGTGGTGTGTGGTGTGTGCAAAGTGATGTGATGTGTGTAAAGTGATGTGATGTGTGCAAAGTGATGTGGTGTGTGGTGTGTGCAAAGTGATGTGGTGTGTGGTGTGTGCAAAGTGATGTGATGTGTGCAAAGTGATGTGATGTGTGCAAAGTGATGTGGTGTGTGGTGTGTGCAAAGTGATGTGGTGTGTGCAAAGTGATGTGGTGTGTGGTGTGTGCAAAGTGATGTGGTGTGTGGTGTGTGCAAAGTGATGTGGTGTGTGCAAAGTGATGTGGTGTGTGGTGTGTGCAAAGTGATGTGGTGTGTGCAAAGTGATGTGGTGTGTGGTGTGTGCAAAGTGATGTGATGTGTGCAAAGTGATGTGGTGTGTGATGTGTGCAAAGTGATGTGGTGTGTGGTGTGTGCAAAGTGATGTGATGTGTGCAAAGTGATGTGATGTGTGCAAAGTGATGTGATGTGTGCAAAGTGATGTGGTGTGTGATGTGTGCAAAGTGATGTGATGTGTGCAAAGTGATGTGGTGTGTGGTGTGTGCAAAGTGATGTGATGTGTGCAAAGTGATGTGGTGTGTGGTGTGTGCAAAGTGATATGGCTACCTTGTCCTTCAAATCCTGTGCCTCTCTTTCCAACTGCTTCAAATATAGCCCACTGGTGTCATTGCATAGCTGAGTCAGCTCAGCTGGTGACAAATGGATACCCTGAGGAGCAGGTGGATATTGTGAGCAGGTGTATAAAGTGAGCAGGTGAATATGGTGAGCAGGTGGATATTGTGAACAGGTGAATATGGTGAGCAGGTGGATATTGTGAACAGGTGAATATGGTGAGCAGGTGTATAAAGTGAGCAGGTGTATAAAGTGAGCAGGTTAACATGGTGAGCAGGTGGATATGGTGTGTAGATGTGGAAAAGAGGTGTAACAAGGACACTGATGCAACTCTAAATAATGTGCACTCCTACAGGCATGTTGTCATAGCAATGCACAGGGTAATGCACACACCTTGGGGAGTTGCTTTCCTTTGCCAAAAATGGGAGGGGGAGGAGGAGGCCCGCCCCCTTCTGAGTGACTGGAACTAGAGTTATTGCTATCACTGTCATCATTCATAGGAGGCAAGCCAGCACTGGGGAGGAGGGTGGAGGGATCAGGGGTGAGGGGTGTACACACAAAACATACTCCAATCCCCCACACCTCAATCCCATACTTCAATCCCCCATACTTCAATCCCATACTCCCATCCCCCATACTCCCATCCTCCCTTAGTGCATATGCCTTTACTGGTGTACACAGGTCAACTGGTCGCATGCAACTCAAATGAATATGATTAAAGTTTCATAATTCTTAAGTTTACTGATCTTTTACCCATATTCATTTGAGTTGCATGCAATAAGTGGACCCATGCATTCTCCCTTCCCTCCCTCTGTTCCCTCCCTCCCTCCCTACCTCTCCCTTCCCTCCCGCCCTCCCTCTGTCCCCTCCCTTCCCTCCCTCTCCCTCAATGCCATCTTCACCATTCCCTTTAGATGCACACCAACTACTGTATATCACATAAAATAGATCAGTGCCGTTAGCATTGGTTATCATCCTAATTACCCAACACACTTCAATATTACGGGACAGCTAACCATATTCTCTTGCTGTTCCTACGTGTCCTCTTGTCCATCAGACTGTATTGGTCATAGCTCCGCTTCCACAGGTAATAATGCTTCACCAGACTGCTGATTGGCTTGTCAGGCAGCTAAGGGGTTAACGGTCAGGCCAAGCATTTATAAAGAGCAGAGATACGATAGGCCTTATTCACCAAACAATGAATTGGACAATCCTCCTATACAAAAGCCATCTATGCCTCACAAGTATTCCAATTTAAGGCAAATATAATGAATTAATTGTTTGGTGAATAAGGCCTACATCAACATGTATAGGGGTAAAGGAAGGGTGTGGCCACAACAAAGCACGAGAGGGTTGTGGCTCACAATAAGGAGAAAAATAGACCTGTAGCCAGGAAGTCTAGCAGGGAGGATTGATTAATAGGAAGCAGTGGGTGGGGGGAGGGGTGGGGGAGGGTTACCCTTCTGATTGGCCAAATAGTATGAGTATGGAGGGCCCAAACAAAAAGTGTGGGTGCTGTCAGCTTTGGGCCTGATGCAAAATTTTAAAAATACGATGATCAACGGATCCCCCCCCTCCAAATGGGATGTTACACAACACGTAGATATAAATATGCCTCACTCCCACTATGAATACCATTGCTCTAATGCGTTGGAAGTTCTTTCCATGGTGGTGAAAGGCCTGTTCAAATGTGACTGTGTCCTCCATAGTCCACTCATCTGGTGCAAGGAAGGGGAGAAGGAGGAGGAGAGGAGGGGGAGAGAAGGGGAGGAGGAGGCGAGAGGAGGGAAGGCGAAGGGGGAGAGGAGGGAAGGAGAAGGGGGAGAGGAGGGGATAGGAGGGAGGGTGAGGAGAGAATGAGTGAGATGAGGGAAGGGCAGGAGAGGAAGAAAGGAGAGGAGGGAAGGAGGAGAGGAGGGGGGAAGTTGACAGCTATATCCCACATGCACATCACACATCATATACCTCTCAAGGGACAGAAGTTGGGTAGATCCTCCAACGCCTTGTCTATGTTGTACTTGTGCCACAGAAGCAAGCCAAGAGCCTGAGGAAAAGAGTAGCTAATGGGTTAAACTGAAACCTCTGAGTAGCTAATCTAATGGGTTAAACTGAAACCTCTGAGTAGCTAATGGGTTAAACTGATACCTCTGAGTAGCTAATGGGTTAAAAACTGATACCTCTAAGTAGCTAATGGGTTAAACTGAAACCTCTGAGTAGCAAATCTAATGGGTTAAACTGAGACCAGTAGTCAAATACATTCACAACAAAGACCACATCAGACCATTAGGTGCGCGTTAATTAGCACATTCCAACCAAAAACCACAGATATATTACACATGGTACATGTATATGCCAAAAGCTTGGACATCAACACATTGCAACCTTATCCAGGAAACCTCTCAACACCCACCCACACTGCTATGTATGAGCGAGCTAGGATGGTGGATAGAGGGAAGAAGGGAGGGCAAAATGCCCAACACACTATCCCAGACCCAACACACTATCCCAGGCCCGTAGCCATAAGGTCCACTTTACCATTCAATGAATTAAATTATGTTACGACATGTAAATAACTATGACAATAGCTTGCATGGTTAATTAAGCACGGTCATGGCATCTTTGCAATTTTGGGCTGACATCTGACATTGATCGCGTGTTCTGTCATCACCTTTAGTCCTTACATAACAACAATGTCAGGTACATATAGCTTGTAGGTTTTTAATTTTTGTACCCATTTGAACGTACTAAAAAAAAAGGATGGCATTAAGGTTCTATATGTAAATGGACCGTCGAGAACAGAGACAAAGGGAGAAGGAAAGAGGTGTGGCTAGCACGTGACCACTTCCTACCCACGAGGAAATAAAGTGTGCTCATGTTGGCAATCCAACGTGTACCATCATCTCCATCAGCAGCGATTAAGGAGTGTGATGATGAATTATATCCAAACATACACGTCCTTCAGCAGGTTTGCTTGTACAGTTCAGGGTAACACCATGTGAATGCGAGCGTATATAGTGCGAGTATGCTTCAATGGCTTAATAGTTACATGAGATCCAGTATGGGGATAAGGAGAGGTAGGCCAATCTAGCACTGCTGTACATTCACTAAGAGATGATTATCTGATGCTGATATAGAGTTGCAGCATCTTCATCCAAATGATTGGAGTTGGAGACATTTAATTGTGCAGCCATAAACATGATTTGCTCCATTCCTGTCAGTAGTCTATAGCGTATACTATTAAAATGTCGTGCAACAGAAAAAAAAGTTACTGATTATCATAACCTGTACTATAATAATATTAGCTTATGAGCACCCCCCTTCCTGGGGGTAGCTTATGAGCACCCCCCTTCCTGGGGGTAGCTTATGAGCACCCCCCTTCCTGGGGGTAGCTTATGAGCACCCCCCTTCCTGGGGGTAGCTTATGAGCACCCCTCTTCCTGGGGGTAAAAGTTGCAGCCAGAACAGAATGTACAAGGGGGGGAAAGGGGGAGGAGGGGGGTGTTGAGAGAGAGAACTGGATGACTCAGGTAGGTTTGCTGCCACAGAAATGTGCCATGTCAGGAGGGAGGACTGCTATGAATACATAATGTCCCTACTACATACCTCTTCCATACAAGGCACAATGACACATACATGGGTAGTAATCCATCTATGCATTACACACACACGCACATGCACACAGACATGTATATACACATACACATGCGTGTGTGTACACACACACACACACACACACACACACACACACACACATACAAACATGTACACACATATACGTATACAGCAGATCTGGGGGAGGCACCAGGGGACACGCCCCCTACTACAGTTATGTTCATGCATATGTTGTGTTGAGTAATCATTAATAATCTTAACCTTAATATCGACACCTGCATCCTTTGCATGCATTGATACTCAAAAAGCTTTCTGCCTCCTCCCCCTTCCTAACATGCCTCCTCCCCCTTCCTGTGACTCACTTGTTCAGTTCCATATCCAAACTGTTCCTTAGCAATTTGCAAGTAAGCATCCACTGAGGGGAGAAGGGGCCCAATGGTAGTGAGGAAGGACCCAGTGATACAATGGTGATGAGGGAGGGAGGGGACCCAGTGATACAATGGTGATGAGGGAGGGAGGGGACCCAGTGATACAATGGTGATGAGGGAGGGGACCCAGTGATACAATGGTGATGAGGGAGGGAGGGGACCCAGTGATACAATGGTGATGAGGGAGGGAGGGACCCAGGAACACAATGGTGATGAGGGAGGGAGGGGACCCAGTGAATGGTGTGCATACACAGCAGCTACACAAAACTCACAGTCCTCCTCGCTAAGACGCTCAGTTGGCACCCATACCAGCACAGAGCCAGGGGTCACCCCTGTGACATCACCTGCCATAGAAAGGTGACTGAAATGGTAACAAGGGGCAGCAGTACAACAGCAGGTAACATTACCTGGTCCAGTCTCCAAGTTAGGAACAACTGCCTGGTATTCTCTGCCTACCCTCATCTCTGGTTCTGCAGGAGAGGGGGGAGGGGGGGGGAGGTAAGATGAAGATAACTGTCTGCATAATTAGAATAAACTATGACATCACTACATGTATTGGTAATAACATCCTGTCAAATAGCTTTGGGAATCCTTTGCTACAACACTGGACTAGCGATGCTATTTTAACGACGGGGAAAGTTTCTATACAACTCCCGGTAGTCCATCATCATCACCACACAGACAGCACGTGGCCTAGTGCATGTGTGTGTGTGTGTGTGTGTGTGTGTGTGTGCTCTTGTGTATGGCAGATACTTTCATTTGTAGCAGAGGAGAGTGCCTCTAGCTCTGACGTCTTGCCTTACCTCGCTCGTCACTCAACACTCGAGGGACCCTCCCCGTTCCTGTCAGAATACTGTTCAGGGCCCTCTGCACACTCCTCGTGTTCATTGACATACTAGATTGCTTTCCTAAACAAGAGATTTCGGTGCAATAAGGTGGTGAGCAAGCCAAGAGGAGGGGGAGGAGGAGAGATCACAAGCTACAAATACCCCTTCAAAAGCTCTGCCCATATATATCATGTGGTGAAAATTTTGCCACTAGCAGAGCAATACTTCCATGCTGGTAAGATACTCTCTCGCTGGGGTGGAATGCCGACCAAAAATAAACAGTACGAAAATATTATTTTTAGTAAGGACAACCAAAAAAAGGAAAGAAAATATGACCGTACGTGTAAAAATACAATACATAACTGCGGAAATCTGGCACATTAATCTACACAGCACACCATTTCGATACAGATCAGGACTACATTCAAATCTCTCAACATCCATCCATCATGTAAAAATTACACCACATAAGTAGCCATTACATAGCCTACAATATGAATCATTCGACAGGGCGACCGAGGAATTTACATTTGGGAAATGGTACATTGTAAATAGTCACTGAGATGAACAGAGAAGTCAGAAACAAACTACACTGGCAGATGATGGGGAGAAATGCTGCCAATGCTACAAGTCATAATTCGAATTACTGGTACACGATCGCGACCAATATTGATAAGACGACAAAAATGACCGCATTTTTCAGAGGAAAAGCTTTGATATTTCCAAGTCAACTCAAAATGGTAGATATTACTCCGATTACGATAAAACTTACCACGAAGTACTAGGTCCTGCTCGCCTCCCCTCATAATACCCGAGAATGGCCGCCCACGTTCGTATACTTCCGTATAAAACATTTAATTGTGACGCAATGCGCCTTCACGACATAATACATAACCACGAGTGTCTTAATCGTCCAAAGAAAATGTAGATGGTATGGGCTGCTGTAGATTGGCAAGTAAAAAAGCAGAAACCTCTTGAACAAGTGCTTCCCTGTTTACTCCTGTCACCTGTGAAAAACACGAAGACATAATTAACGTTTTTTTTTGGTGATGGGGGTGGTGAAGGTGACAGATGGTGATGATGAGGGATGATAATGGTGAGGATGGTGTGCTTGCTAAACACTGTTTTATCTGTAATTAGTAGTACCTATGAACACTTAAATGTATGCATGTATGTGCTATCTTGCTGTTACAGCCGTACAGACATAACTGGCCATGCTCTAGTACAAGAACTACTACATAACTGGCCATGCTCTAGTACAAGAACTACTACATAACTGGCCATGCTCTAGTACAAGAACTACTACATAACTGGCCATGCTCTGGTACAAGAACTACTACATAACTGGCCATGCTCTAGTACAAGAACTACTACATAACTGGCCATGCTCTAGTACAAGAACTACTACATAACTGGCCATGCTCTAGTACAAGAACTACTACGCTCTAGTACAAGAACTACTACATAACTGGCCATGCTCTAGTACAAGAACTACTACATATAATGACCACCTTAAGGGAGTGAATGACATGATACTAGATGTAGACAGTTTGTGCTGGTTTGCCACACCCCTATAGGCACGTGATGATTCACTGCTGATTTGATCTTTTAATGTGTGTTTTTAAATGATATGATGACAATGATCATGGCCCAATCGTGCATGAAAACATCTCCACTAAAATTTTAGTGCTTACCTCGTACAATTGACAGTAGTCCCGTTTTCTTAACTCATCTATCAGCCGATGAGATTTAGCGCTGACTACTGGAATTGTTCCCAACACGACACAGTGGTGGCTGTCGAACAATGCCCTGACAGCCTCTACAAAGTCACCGCTGAATAGTTCCATTTTACCTACTTCATCGACCACAACGAGGCGCTTATTATCGGGTGTCTCTTGGTCGATACGCATCGCTGGGAGTGCTAATTTGTCAAACGAAGCCACATCGACTTGGTATTTACCAACACAAGGACGTCTGTCTGCAACCCCAGCAGTAGCGCTGAGTGATATATGAAGTGGCATGTAGAAGATAAGTAATTAAATGTGCCTCCAAGGGACAGTTGCTATATCAAACCTGCCCACTCTAGCCAAGGGACCTCTGTTTCCACTAAACGTCACCACATCAAAGCCCACTCTTCTTCCGTTCCCTCGTCCCTCAGACAACCGAACCTCTTCCGTATAAAACCCCTGCAGCTTTACACCATGCTCGTTTTTCAAGTAGGCTGCTACCCTTTTAACCAAAGTCGTTTTTCCAACGCCTGCATTTAGGAAGGGTCTGTGCGTAATCGCTCAATTTCATACTGCGTTTACCGTCTACCTGGCTGGCCAGTGACAAGAGCATGAATACGACGCGCTGGGTCGAATTGCGACATATCTACATGCAATAGGCCTATTAGTACTCGAAATTATTTTGGGTAATTAGGACAAAAAGGGCGCCAAATGTAGGTATGGTGTTTCACGCCATCATTCCAGCGAGGTTCCTGTCTCTTATGGCCCACATGGTCATAAACATAATGTTGTTCTGGGGGAGAGTAAGCTGATATCCACGTGTATCAGAGTTAGTGGTACCCCTATCCAATCAGGTTAACTTGGTGATTAATTTCCAAACAGGAGCAAAACGTACTCTCGTGCGTTTCAATAGCAGGAGCGGACTATAAAGAAAAAGATGCACAGTGAGAGCATTTCACGGATTATCAGTTCTGTTTTTTTTTACCGAACTTTCTGTTTCAGGTTATTGGCAGCTTTGTCTTGCTCGTTGTTCTGCACCGTTGCGGAGCTGCTGGGTTTCTTCTCAGGATTGTCGATGTTTACCGCACTGCCTGCGCTGTTCTGTATCCACGTTGTTAGTGAAGGAGATTTAACACCCCATCAGTGTCTTTCTTTCTTAATCCTCGTATTGTATAGCAATTGCAGCCCATGTCAGTGGGACGGTGACTTCGTCGCTGTTTGTGGTTAACAATTGGAGCTGTGATGCCTATTGGTATATATTTGGCTTCTGTAGGTAAGCCAAAAGTCCTGTTCTAATACCTTGCGGACTCTTACCTCAGCATCCCTTAGCATACTGCCATTCTTCTTAGAAATTGGCGTGGTTGTGTTGACGTTGAAATGTAAGGTGTTTATTTGATGGAAAACGTATGTAGGGACAGTGGCAAAGTCCCATCACATATAATCTGTGCTATGTGCAATTATTACAAGACTAAGCCTTTGTGAACGTATTTCATTATATATCGTTGTCATGGAAACCAGTTCTATTTATAATATGTACATGTATTTTAAAGCACACTGGTTCCCACAACGCGCCCACAGAATATAAATTAACCAAGCTCACATCAAATGCAAATGCTGGTTTTCTTAGCGGCCATTGTCGTTAATTGTATAGGACCTTCTCTCGGGAAACACGAAGCGTCAACAAGGTGGTCTTTCATCCAGAGTACGTTTCTGTCCGACGCCAGTGTCGGGAACATAACTTTACCGGCATCTGACTCCGACGCTAGGCGGCCACGTTTGTCGTGCGTTTAGCCCACTGCGGCCATTATGCAGTTCCTTTAATTATTATATCAGGATCTAAGTTAGTATTACAGTTGCAACGTTGTAGGTCGACCGTGAATGAAGTGTCATGAATACGATTAGCAGAATACCCGATTCCACTATATATTGCCGCACCGTAGGAGCGTATTTGGATACAGCCACCAAATGTAGTACACTGCCGACGCTTAGAAAGCTCAAACAACAGAGATAACGCTACTCGTTCCCACACTCGAACCTTACAAAACGTTTCTCCTTCCGGAAGATTCGGATAAGAGGTTTATTGCACTGTATCTTTGTCACGATTGAAGCGTAATATTAGCGGTTACGCAAAGGAACTGTAAGAGACAAGTTAGAAACTTACTGCCGAATTTGTTTGGTACTATGACTTTCCAAGTTGGAGTTATCCTGAACACAATTTCAATTTTTAGTAAACTTGGTTTTGTTAGCGATAGCACGCGCCCACAACAGATTTTATCGGCTATGGAAGCCATAAAAGTGGGACCTCCATGTACATGTAGCTTGTGGCCAGAAACTCTTCAGGTCGAGAGTACATGGAAACAGTCACACCCCGAGCGCAAACACACCTGAATAGCCCATCTCTATGTGACATGGCGCTCCCCGCAGACACACTCAGGTTAAATAAAAATGAGTGAATCTCAGATGCAGGCTACTGGTATATTATTTAGTCTAGGTGGTAGGTAATGTTTATATGTATACACATGGCAATAATTAGTAAAATGTAACTTGAAACAAGAATTTCAAACCTCACAATACACATGTTAAACACAAATAACTAGTAAACTATGTAACTATGTATGAGTCAACCATCTAAGTAGAGGTCTGAGACTTTAGCACGGGGACCTGCCCTTGCAAGAAATGCTCTGGCATTCGAGCGCACAAGGGAAAGGTTTAGTCTGGAATAAATGCTGTCCAGAGTGGTGGAGTTAACCTGGCCTGAAAGGCGGGAAGCAAGTTTTTTGAAAGTGTCAGAGGCAAGTTGGCCCCAGGCCCCGAATGATTCAACAACCAGGGGTATGCAGCTCCAGCCTAGTTCTGCACAAATCCCTGAATTAGCTTGTATCTTTCGCTGTTCTGTGGCAAAAGCTGCAGAGCCTGCTGTGTGTCCCGATGCAAGGTGTCGCGAAGGTTGTTATAAGAATTTAATTTTTTTAAATGTTGATGTAGGATTTCTAGACAGCAATTGAGTATATGGAAACAAGGGATTACGGAAATTATACATTCATATATTACATACCTACATTTAGCAATTTCAGGTCGATAGATATGTTAAATAATATAGGTCTGTAATATGTATAAATTTATGAATGTATTATTTCTGTAATCCGGTCCCTTGTTCCCATACTTTTCTACTCAATTGCTGTGCTGTCTAGAAATCCTACATCACCAATTTGATTTAAAAAATATATATATATCTTGTAATAAATACAAACCGCCTGCTTAAAAACTAAAAGGACTACAGTTAGGTGCCCCGCTGGTGCCCCTCTAGATCAAAGTGAGGGGGCCGGGAAAGGGCCGACGGCAAGTCAACTTTACCTTACTAATTTGTGTATGGATAACTCTAATTTCCCTCCCCTCCCCCCCCCCCCCCCCCCCCTTTGTCCCCCATAAGTTTCATTTCATTTCGTTCTCAAGGGGCAACAGCGTGACACCAAACGGGAGTGTTTTCGAGGTCGGATATTTAGTAAAAAGAAAGAGGGGAAGTGGGAGGGAGAGTACCCCTCCCTCCTTCTGTAAAGAGCGTTAAATTTATAGCCCCACATGCACTGGTGCTTACCTGTAATCTTACTACAGGAACTGCATAAGTGCCCCAGCTGCAGTAACTCATTTTCAAAACAGTAACTGGATGTAATCAGAACAGCTTGGAACGGAACATACATGTCATGTATATAGAAGTATTCTTCTATCTATTAATTATTGGAACAAGCCCTCGGCGCGGCCGGCCTCTTTCGCAATATAATTAGTCTATGCACCCACAAGTGCGACACGCGCAAATGGTTGTGCTATAAATATGCCGTCAAAGGTATGTTATATGTACTTGCTTCGGCAGTACATATACTAAAATTGGAACGATACAGAGAAGATTAGCATGGCCCCTGCGCAAGGATGACACGCAAATTCGTGAAGCGTTCCAAATTTTTTTTTTGGTCGCACATACAATCTTCCTCATGAAGATGTATCGTTCCCTTCTTGTCCACCTATTGTCCTCCACCTGCAAAGGTAAGGCACCATTTGCAAGGGCAAAGCTTTATGCCTTTTGTCTAAAAAATGCAATGAACTGAGCCATAATTCATTCCTCCCCCCTCTTCCCTGTTCTCTCCCAGATAGTCCAAGTACTGCTGTACTGATGACTTCCTGCTGGAGGGGATGTGGACTGCAGCTGCTCCTGTGTGCCAAGGTGATGGGTGGGGCTATTTAGAAGTGTTACTTTTAAGAGCCTCCTAAAGGGTAGGCTGGATAAGAAGTAGCAGGAGGGAGGGCCTTTGCAGCAAAGAAACAAGACCAGGATAATTGTGCTCTCTCTTTACGTAGTGACCATGTCTACTCCTCCCACACCATCCAATGGAGCATTATCATGGGTGCCCCCAGCTTTTCTGGAAGGGGGGGGGGGGCCAGGATAGGGCAAGGGGGCGCCATTTGACAGCCGCGAATATGTTGTCTGCTCTCGGCCAATTCAACCAGCAAAGGGGGGGGGGGGGGGGGGGGGGGGGGGGGAGGGGGGGCCATGCCCCTTCCTGGGGACACCCATGATTATCCATTAATAACTCTGGAGGTACAGTTAGAATTGCTGGGTCCAGGAGCATCAGTTACCATGGATAAAGATCACAAGCCACCTTTATCAGGTGTGGAGTGCGGACATATGGCAGCTGGAATAATTACACTTTTGTTTGTCAAAGCAGGTGTTCCTTTGAGCAACACAATACTTGTGCCACTGCCTCATGCACATACCAGGTAACTTGTTATTGTCATATGACTAGTCATGTGCGTGTCACATGACATGCACCAAATATGCATGTGGTAGGAGAATACTTATAACAGATGTATCCATGTGATGTCATAAGTGTACTTCATCCTTCCTCGATATCTTGCAGGATGCTAGACAACTGCTTCCAACCAACGCCTCCTACACAGGCACAGTTTGAGTGGGATGAAGACTACCAAGTGCCAGGAGGTCCCGTGGAGAGGGTGGTCAGGTGACCCACTGCTGTCCCTGTAAGTGGTACCAATGTAGCAGTCAGGTGACCCTGTAATTGGTACCAATGTAGCGGTCAGGTGACCCTGTAATTGGTACCAATGTAGCAGTCAGATGACCCTGTAAGTGGTACCAATGTGACCCTGTAAGTGGTACCAATGTAGTGGTCAGGTGACCCACTATGAATAGGTGGAAGACAATGTGTTCGAAGTGCTGGAGTTGGTTGTCCACCTAAGGACTACATGTCACAGTGACCAGAGGGAGGTGAGGCAGGAGCAGTGAGGGAGGTATGGTAGGGGCAGTGAGGGAGGTATGGCAGGGGCAGTGAGGGAGGTGTGGTAGGGGCAGTGAGGGAGGTGTGGCAGGGGCAGTGAGGGAGGTGTGGTAGGAGCAGTGAGGGAGGTGTGGCAGAGGCAGTGAGGGAGGTGTGGCAGGGGCAGTGAGGGAGGTGTGGCAGGGGCAGTGAGGGAGGTGTGGTAGGAGCAGTGAGGGAGGTGTGGCAGGGGCAGTGAGGGAGGTGTGGCAGGGGCAGTGAGGGAGGTGTGGCAGGGGCAGTGAGGGAGGTGTGGTAGGGGCAGTGAGGGAGGTGTGGCAGGGGCAGTGAGGGAGGTGTGGCAGGGGCAGTGAGGGAGGTGTGGCAGGGGCAGTGAGGGAGGTGTGGCAGGGGCAGTGAGGGAGGTGTGGTAGGGGCAGTGAGGGAGGTGTGGCAGGGGCAGTGAGGGAGGTGTGGCAGGGGCAGTGAGGGAGGTGTGGCAGGGGCAGTGAGGGAGGTGTGGTAGGGGCAGTGAGGGAGGTGTGGCAGGGGCAGTGAGGGAGGTGTGGTAGGGGCAGTGAGGGAGGTGTGGTAGGGGCAGTGAGGGAGGTATGGCAGGGGCAGTGAGGGAGGTGTGGTAGGGGCAGTGAGGGAGGTGTGGCAGGGGCAGTGAGGGAGGTGTGGTAGGAGCAGTGAGGGAGGTGTGGTAGGGGCAGTGAGGGAGGTATGGTAGGGGCAGTGAGGGAGGTGTGGTAGGAGCAGTGAGGGAGGTGTGGTAGGAGCAGTGAGGGAGGTGTGGCAGGAGCAGTGAGGGAGGTGTGGCAGGGGCAGTGAGGGAGGTGTGGTAGGGGCAGTGAGGGAGGTGTGGCAGGAGCAGTGAGGGAGGTGTGGCAGGGGCAGTGAGGGAGGTGTGGTAGGAGCAGTGAGGGAGGTGTGGTAGGAGCAGTGAGGGAGGTGTGGCAGGAGCAGTGAGGGAGGTGTGGCAGGGGCAGTGAGGGAGGTGTGGCAGGGGCAGTGAGGGAGGTGTGGCAGGAGCAGTGAGGGAGGTGTGGCAGGGGCAGTGAAGGAGGTGTGGTAGGAGCAGTGAGGGAGGTGTGGCAGGGGCAGTGAGGGAGGTGTGGTAGGGGCAGTGAGGGAGGTGTGGCAGGGGCAGTGAGGGAGGTGTGGTAGGGGCAGTGAGGGAGGTGTGGCAGGGGCAGTGAGGGAGGTGTGGCAGGGGCAGTGAGGGAGGTGTGGTAGGGGCAGTGAGGGAGGTGTGGCAGGGGCAGTGAGGGAGGTGTGGTAGGGGCAGTGAGGGAGGTGTGGTAGGGGCAGTGAGGGAGGTATGGCAGGGGCAGTGAGGGAGGTGTGGCAGGGGCAGTGAGGGAGGTGTGGCAGGGGCAGTGAGGGAGGTGTGGCAGGGGCAGTGAGGGAGGTGTGGCAGGGGCAGTGAGGGAGGTGTGGCAGGGGCAGTGAGGGAGGTGTGGCAGGAGCAGTGAGGGAGGTGTGGCAGGGGCAGTGAGGGAGGTGTGGTAGGAGCAGTGAGGGAGGTGTGGCAGGGGCAGTGAGGGAGGTGTGGTAGGGGCAGTGAGGGAGGTGTGGCAGGAGCAGTGAGGGAGGTGTGGCAGGGGCAGTGAGGGAGGTGTGGCAGGGGCAGTGAGGGAGGTGTGGCAGGAGCAGTGAGGGAGGTGTGGTAGGGGCAGTGAGGCTCTGATGTAAAGCTGTGTCCAGAGCGACTCAAGAGCTAAACAGCCACATCCCTATGGTCAGGTCAGGGTCACCTGACAGTGCCCAGGTGCGGTAGTCCCTATCACCCCTCGGGGCTAAGCATATAACAAGAGAGGTCAACACAAGCCCTCCGTGCTCATAGAGCTGTTGCTGAAGGGTTTGCAGGAATGAGGGAGTGCTTTCCACCTTGCAGTGCCCACAACACATCCATCACACACCATCCCTGCACACATCCTGCACCCTCCCACATACCATCTCCCACATACCACCTCCCACATACCACCTCCCACATACCACCTCCCACATATGTCCAGTACAAGTTGCCCTGCTAACAGCACCCAGCTAACAGCACCCTGCTAACAGCACCCAGCTAACAGCACCCTGCTAACAGCACCCAGCTAACAGCACCCAGCTAACAGCACCCTGCTAACAGCACCCAGCTAACAGCACCCAGCTAACAGCACCCTGCTAACAGCACCCAGCTAACAGCACCCAGCTAACAGCACCCTGCTAACACCTGCTAACAGCACCCAGCTAACAGCACCCTGCTAACACCTGCTAACAGCACCCAGCTAACAGCACCCAGCTAACAGCACCCAGCTAACAGCACCCTGCTAACACCTGCTAACAGCACCCAGCTAACAGCACCCTGCTAACAGCACCCAGCTAACAGCACCCTGTCAACAGCACTTCAACAAGAGGGCTGTTCCCTCAACAGCTGAAATGATGGCTGTTCCCCAGCTACAATTGGTTCTGAGACAGGAGTGTGTGGTATGTGCCAGTGTGTGGTGTGTGCCAGTGTGTGGTGTGTGCCAGTGTGTGTACTACAACCCAGTCACCTTGATCTCACTGCTTTTACTTGGAATGAATGGGTTGACCGTTACACTGTAACAGCATGACAGTGTCATAAGTGCTGTAATTCGTTCATTAAAATTAGCGTGTCATTTATTTACATCATTCCTTTTATCCGCACGAAAACAATTGTGACAATTTATCGTACAATGAAAAGAGCTCGTCAGAGTAAGAGTAGTAAGTCACAGTCGAAGGCCACCGTCAAACCTCCTGCCGCCGTTGTAGTGGAGAAGAAAGACGAAGATTATTGCGAGCGGCGCTTCTTCTGGTCGTGCTACAAGGATAGCGGTTTCCCTCATCGTGTGAACCATGCGGTAGCGTCGTACACAGACGCCTGCGGTAACAGTTGCATGTACTCTGTGGGGGGTTACCATGCAGACGACGACCAGAGGACTGTGCTGCAAGCAGACTCTATTGGGGGCCCGTTTTTCAAGAGGTCGCCAATAGATGTTCACTGTATGGATATTGGTAAGTACATAAACCGGGTACCGGCGCTTTCGTTTGCCATTTCAATAGGCCTACGCTTTGACCACTTTTTCAGGAACTCGTATCTGGATGAAGGAAGAGCCGTGTATACGTAGGGAGAGAGCCTTGCCCATTGTCACACCAGCCCCACCCGGATATCGCTATGGACATTCCTCGTGCGAAGGAAAGCTGTATGGGAGGAAGGAAGAGCCGTACGCCCGTTTGGAGAGAAACATGTCCAGTGTTGCGCCATACGGGGAGGCAGCCGTACCCGGCTGTCGCTACGGACATACCGTGTGCGAATACGGAGGGAAGTTATACATGTACGGAGGTCGCAATGACGAAGATGGTTCCTTCTCCTCCATGGAATGTTATGATATAGGTGAGGGTGATAGTGTGTGCTGAAGTAAATGTAACAGCACTAGTAGTAGCCTTCCTCAGTAGTAACCTTCCTCAGTAGTAGCCTTCCTCAGTAGTAGCCTTCCTCAGTAGTAGCTTTTTTTTTTACACACCATTGATTTAACTGTCCATGAGCCGCACCCACTCATACTGAGCCACGCCCATCCTCCCTGTATTTTCAACCGTGTCCCCCAGAGCACAATGTATGGTTGAAGATCCACTGTGATGGGGAGTGTCCCAGCTCACGTGATGGTCATGCCTGCACAGCCATTGGCAAAGACATGTACATTCATGGAGGATTTGCAGCCAATGTGAGTGGAGTACTCTGCTGCAGTGTGTACATGTACCTGCCATTACAACTAGATTATGACTTATGACATCATGTGGTATGAATGTACACTATTGCATTTTAAGCAGATTTCATAGAATACGAATATTAGTTTACTGTGAGTTGCATTGCAACGTGTGCTGGTTAACAATAGTTGGTATGTGCAAATGATAGTGGGGCTGTGATGGTGTGGGGTCTGCTGGTGATGGTGTGGGTGTGCTGGTGATGGTGTGGGGTCTGCTGGTGATGGTGTTGGTGTGCTGGTGATGGTGTGGGGTCTGCTGGTGATGGTGTTGGTGTGCTGGTGATGGTGTGGGGTCTGCTGGTGATGGTGTTGGTGTGCTGGTGATGGTGTGGGGTCTGCTGGTGATGGTGTGGGGTGTGCTGGTGATGGTGTGGGTCTGCTGGTGATGGTGTGGGGTCTGCTGGTGATGGTATGGGGTGTGCTGGTGATGGTGTGGGTCTGCTGGTGATGGTGTGGGGTGTGCTGGTGATGGTGTGGGGTCTGCTGTGATGGTGTGGGGTGTGCTGGTGTTGGTGTGGGTCTGCTGGTGATGGTGTGGGGTGTGCTGGTGATGGTGTGGGGTGTGCTGGTGATGGTGTGGGGTCTGCTGTGATGGTGTGGGGTCTGCTGTGATGGTGTGGGGTCTGCTGTGATGGTGTGGGTGTGCTGTGATGGTGTGGGTGTGCTGTGATGGTGTGGGTCTGCTGGTGATGGTGTGGGTGTGCTGGTGATGGTGTTGGTGTGCTGTGATGGTGTGGGTGTGCTGTGATGGTGTGGGGTCTGCTGGTGATGGTGTGGGTCTGCTGTGATGGTGTGGGTGTGCTGTGATGGTGTGGGTGTGCTGTGATGGTGTGGGTGTGCTGGTGATAATGTGGGGTCTGCTGTGATGGTGTGGTGTGTGCTGGTGATGGTGTGAGTGTGCTGGTGATGTGTGGGTGTGCTAGTGATGTGTGGGTGTGCTGGTGATGGTGTGGGGTCTGCTGTGATGGTGTGGGGTGTGCTGTGATGGTGTGGGGTCTGCTGTGATGGTGTGGGGTGTGCTGTGATGGTGTGGGGTCTGCTGTGATGGTGTGGTGTGTGCTGGTGATGGTGTGAGTGTGCTGGTGATGTGTGGGTGTGCTGGTGATGGTGTGGGGTCTGCTGTGATGGTGTGGGGTCTGCTGTGATGGTGTGGGGTCTGCTGTGATGGTGGGGTGTGTGCTGGTGATGGTGTGAGTGTGCTGGTGATGTGTGGGTGTGCTGGTGATGGTGTGGGGTCTGCTGTGATGGTGTGGGGTCTGCTGTGATGGTGTGGCATGTGCTGGTGATGGTGTGGGTGTGCTGGTGATGTGTGGGTGTGCTGGTGATGGTGTGGGGTCTGCTGTGATGGTGTGGGGTCTGCTGTGATGGTGTGGGGTCTGCTGTGATGGTGTGGGTGTGCTGGTGATGGTGTGGGTGTGCTGGTGATGGTGTGGGTGTGCTGGTGATGGTGTGGGTGTGCTGGTGATGGTTTGGGGTGTGCTAGTGATGGTGTGGGGTGTGCTGGTGATGGTGTGGGGTGTGCTGGTGATGGTGTGGGGTGTGCTGGTGATGGTGTGGGGTGTGCTGGTGATGGTGTGGGGTGTGCTGGTGATGGTGTGGGGTGTGCTGGTGATGGTATGGGGTTGATGGTGTGGGTGACTAGACGATGTAACGGTCTGGCATTGATGTTTATTTTTTAATAAAGGTTACAGAATACTTAACATCTCATCTTTGCTGTTCAAAGTAGTATGTATGTAAGCATGGGATCCTCACAAAGATTGCATCTGAGGATTAGTTTTCTTCTGCACAGTTCATTTTTATCATCACTGTGGTTTACAGGAAATGAAATTCAATGGAGACACGTACAAATTTGACATGGTTTCACACATCTGGAGCAAACTGCCCTGTCAAGTATGTGTGTGTGTGTGTGTGTGTGTGTGTGTGTGTGTGTGTGTGTGTGTGTGTGTGTGTGTGTGTGTGTGTGTGTGTGTGTGTGTGTGTGTGTGTGTGTGTGTGTGTGTGTGTGTGTGTGTGTGTGTGTGTGTGTGTGTGTGTGTGTGTTTGTGTGTGTGCATGTGTGCAATGTGTGTGTGGTGAAGTTATTCTTTGGGTGGTACCTGTCATGTAGCTAATACATGTGTGGTGGTACCTGTCATGTAGCTAATACATGTATGGTGGTACCTGTCATGTAGCTAATACATGTATGGTGGTACCTGTCATGTAGCTAATACATGTATGGTGGTACCTGTCATGTAGCTAATACATGTATGGTGTGGTGGTACCTGTCATGTAGCTAATACATGTATGGTGGTACCTGTCATGTAGCTAATACATGTATGGTGTGGTGGTACCTGTCATGTAGCTAATACATGTGTGGTGGTACCTGTCATGTAGCTAATACATGTGTGGTGGTACCTGTCATGTAGCTAATACATGTATGGTGGTACCTGTCATGTAGCTAATACATGTGTGGTGGTACCTGTCATGTAGCTAATACATGTATGGTGGTACCTGTCATGTAGCTAATACATGTGTGGTGGTACCTGTCATGTAGCTAATACATGTGTGGTGGTACCTGTCATGTAGCTAATACATGTGTGGTGGTACCTGTCATGTAGCTAATACATGTGTGGTGGTACCTGTCATGTAGCTAATACATGTATGGTGGTACCTGTCATGTAGCTAATACATGTGTGGTGTGTTGTCTACTACAGGGGGAACCTGTGACAGAGAGAGATTTCCACACAGCAACAGCCGTGAATAATTTGATCTTTGTGTTTGGAGGACGAAGTAAGTGTGTGTGGTGTGTGTGTGTGTGTGTGTGTGTGTGTGTGTGTGTGGTGTGTGTGGTGTGTGTATATGTTGAGTATGGCTCCACCACTGCATATTCAGGTGACATGTTCGCACCATTCTTCACTGCTAATGATGTGTACGACACCAAGTTCTATGCCTTCAATTTAGGTGGGCTTTCATTGGAAACATAACAGCAATGTTTAGTGTACTCTGACCTTAGATGACAGTCGCTGGAACAAGGTGGAGGTATCAGGGTACCAACCAGCTGGCAGGAGAAGCCATTGTGCAGTTCGCTATGGCAACAGTGTTATCTTCTTTGGTGGCTATAATGCTTTGAACAAGCTACACTTTGGAGACCTCTTTATTCTTAACACAGGTAATGGACTATTCCAATATTTAACCATATACCCCTATGGATGACAATAAACGGTGTGCAGAGGGGTATTGGGAATATGTCTGGGGGGGGGAGGGGCTGCAGGGGGGCTAGAAGGTATAACAGAAGCTTGTCCAGGGGGGTGGAATAAAAAAGCTAGTCCAGGGGGAAGTCTCCCGGGGGGGGGGAGAGTTAATAAATGCATGTCCAGGGTTTTTTGTTCGTAATAATTTTCATCCATAGGGGTGTATGATTAAATAGCTCAATGTGTATATACAGAGAGATGTGCACTCTTTGCATACCCCACACACACATCTGTGGTACACACGCATATATCCCCATACATAGTCCCCAGACATGGTACACACAGTCACTGCACACACCCATACATGGTCACTGCCCATATATGGTCACTGCACACACCCATACGTGGTCACTGCACACACCCATACATGGTCACTGCCCATATATGGTTACACACTGTGTCTATCTCTGTATAGAAAGACTTCACATCACTGAACTGCGGCCTTTTGGTGACTCCCCATGTCCCAGAAGAAGAGTGGGGTGTGCTCTAATTGGCAGTGAATTCATAATATGTGGTGGGACAAGGTTAGAGGACAGAGGAGGGAGGGGAGGAGGGAGGGGTGGAGGGAGGGAGGGAGGGGCAGTGTGTACAATGCTATGCCTAAATCATAAGGTTGGGGGCAGAATTGACCACATGTAAGATTATACAACCACACAATAATACCACAAAACTTCCAACAGTTGTCTGAGAAGGGTAGAGGAGGAAAAGTGGTTGGTGAAGAAAAATGTGGTTGGGGGTCGAATTTTATTTACAGCAAGATAATGCTGTCTCGGTCCTGGACACCTTTGCTAGCGAAGATTGCCTTGTTTTTGAGGACAGTGATGCATATTAATTAATTATTCTATATATGTATTGTATGTATTATTCTATAACTTTTGATTATTCTAAAAATTAAAAATTAAAACATTTGTGACATAAGGCAAAATTATTTATTATGTAATCATTACTAATTGTACATACACGTACATTTTCGCACCTATACATGCGTATGCGTATGTGATTTTAATCAACAAATTGTTAAATAAAACTTCAAGTGTGTGAGGGTGACCTTGTTTTGGGGAGGGGGGTCGTTCAAACCCATCGCCCCCCCCCCCCCCCCCCCCCCTTTTCCTACGGCCATGGAAATGGAATGATAGGTGACGTAGTCAGTCAGCTGTTACATGACGGACCCACAGCGACCTCTTCACTCCTTTAACCCTTGACTGAACACACTTTCTCCATTAACCCTGGGCCATGTTTTCCCCTTTAACCCTTAACTGGAGATCATTTCTCCTTTACTTTCATCGTCACCTTCCTTCTTTAACCCTTCACTGACTACCTTTCCTTTAACCCTTCACTGACTACCTTTCCTTTAACCCTTCACTGACTACCTTTCCTTTAACCCTTCACTGACTACCTTTCCTTTAACCCTTCACTGACTACCTTTCCTTTAACCCTTCACTGACTACCTTTCCTTTAACCCTTCACTGACTACCTTTCCTTTAACCCTTCACTGACTACCTTTCCTTTACTGACTACCTTTCCTTTAACCCTTCACTGACTACCTTTCCTTTAACCCTTCACTGACTACCTTTCCTTTAACCCTTCACTGACTACCTTTCCTTTAACCCTTCACTGACTACCTTTCCTTTACTGACTACCTTTCCTTTAACCCTTCACTGACTACCTTTCCTTTAACCCTTCACTGACTACCTTTCCTTTAACCCTTCACTGACTACCTTTCCTTTAACCCTTCACTGACTACCTTTCCTTTAACCCTTCACTGACTACCTTTTCTTTAACCCTTCACTGACTACCTTTCCTTTAACCCTTCACTGACTACCTTTCCTTTAATCCTTCACTGACTACCTTTCCTTTAACCCTTCACTGACTACCTTTCATTTAACCCTTCACTGACTACGTTTCCTTTAACCCTTCACTGACTAGCCTTTATTTTAATCATCAACAGTCCAATAGAACATGTGCGAGATGGAAAGAAGCAACAGATCTTACACGACCACGATGACATGTACATCCTTCACCTCGGTGAGACTATCAAACCACACAACTATTTGCCACTTTAGTTTGCTATCCTATTTAGTGCCCACCTTGGAACAGCTATGCACCATAAGTATTCTGAAGAGCAGGACAGACATCAAAGCACTTCCAGTGTTCCTTCAAGAACGGGTGTAAGTCATTTGTTACATTCCTGAGTGAGAAAGTATGTGTTTTGAGATGCTGTGTAACGTGTGTTGAGAGGCTGTGTAACGTGTTTTGAGATGCTGTGTAACGTGTGTTGAGATGCTGTGTAACGTGTGTTGAGATGCTGTGGTTTATCACCAGCTGAACAGGTAATGGATGAAATGCTGAGTTAGCCTTAAACTCCTCCCCAGGCCAACTAGCATAAAACAATAGAACAAGGTGGCCCTATGTTATTTTCCCCCCCCTACCCCTCCCCCCCCCCCCCCCCCCCAAAAAAAAAGCCACCTGGCATTGATCAATATCAATTGGTCTATTCATGTGAACAGTCCATTTCACAAACATTGGAATGGAGGGCACAGTGGTTTACAAACATATTGCTGCCCAGCTCTCAGCAAAGTGGGGCCATCCATACAGCTCAACCATGGCGGCTTGGATTCAATATCATCTTTCCTTCTCCCTCATATACTCCTCCCTTACATGCACCAGAGGGGCTCGGTCATCCAGGGGCCATGTCTTCAACCACTCTCCTGTTGACCTGATTGCACATTTCTTAGCTTATTGACTGCCACTGCTACCTGTGCACACTCTAGTCCCTAATGGTCTGGGGACAAGAGGTGGGTGTGAGCATTAAAATAAGTTGTTGGTATCCAAGGTACATTTGGCACTACGTTGTAGGATCCCTAAAATGGAATCAGCTTTAGTACCCTTAAAAGGGAACCAGCTGGCTAGGCAAAATGACGCAGCATATATGATTTTCAATTGCCACATACATACTACTCGACCCTACATAAAGACAAAATTCAGGACTGGGAACTACCTGCTACCCAGTTAGAACTAGATTTATCACACCCATGGCAACAACCATTTGTAGTGGTTCTCCTGATCCTGCTGACCAAGCTAATGTCGTATATAATCTACTAGTATTTTATAAGAGTGCCAACTGGCTCTATTTCAGGGATGCTGTTTAAGTGGCTCTATTTCAGGGATGCTGTTTAAGTGGCTCTATTTCAGGGATGCTGTTTAAGTGGCTCTATTTCAGGGATGTTGTTAAGCACTTGGCTTTATTTCAGGATGTTTGTCACACATGTTGTTCCCCAGGACGTCAATTGCAAGGCTATCCCAAGAACGTGACACATCTGTTGGATGAATACACCACATGCACCTGTCAGCAGGGTGCCCTCCTCCCCAGCCCATTGTCCAGCTTCATGAACTGTTATTTAGTGCATGTGTGGTATGTGTTCTGTGCTGCACGTACAATTAAATTGGTTTCAGTTGATTTTGAAATGGAATGGCGGATCCTTGGTTGTAAGAGGGACAGAATAAGCCTGCCTGAGTTAATATTTGTATGACAAGTGTGTCTGCTCAAGATTGCAAGAACACAGGAAGTCATGCGTTCATGTTGCATGCATGGGTACTAAATAGAATAGCAGCCATATACATATACTACAGCAGTATTGACTGGCAGCTTTTGGTATTGTAGTATGTAGTATGCAGGGACTTAAACAGTGGGGGTGTTAAGTATACGTTCATATATTTGTACTATGTTTGCAGGTACATTCCCTGCATGGTATCTTCCTGAGTAAGAAAATATGTTAACACTGTTTTGTAATTTAGTTATTACAGCCGGTACCCAGTATGTACCCACCACAACATTGTCTACATAGCTAATTGTGTAATCCAACCTTTGGAGTGAGCACCACACCAGCCTGGTGCCCTGGTGCTCCCTCCAGCGAGGCCAGCCCCTCCCTCCAGTGAGGCCAGCCCCTCCCCCCAGTGAGGCCAGCCCCTCCCTCCAGTGGGGCCAGCCCCTCCCTCCAGTGGGGCCAGCCCCTCCCTCCATGTACATGTATGCGTTAGCACATGTGACACACTCGCCAAACTTGAGCATGGAGTGAGAATGGTCATGGTGTCATTATGTGCATCACTACAGAGCCCAATAAAGTCATCACAAAGAACAGCTTTCTCCTACACAAAAATCACACACCCACACATACACATACGCATAAATACACATGTACTTGGACATGAGTAAACCTGTCTTATGCACAAGTTCATATTGCTTGGTTGTTTTTGCTGCCTTCCTGCTGCTGGTTGACCTTGGCACAATAATAATGTTCAATGACTCCATCAGGGTACCTTGCAAAAGCACTACAATGAAGAAAGCCAAGTGGGAATGATAATAAACCTTCCTTCACCTCTCTTCCCCTTCCCTTCCCCTCTCCTCTCTTCCCCTCTCTTCCCCTTCCCTTCCCCTCCTCTTCCTGTACCAACCTGGTTCCGAGCTTCTTTTTACAGACGGCACACATCGTTGTGTCTTGAATGGTGAAGTGTGGTGCTGCTACTAACATCTTCTGCTGCTGAACCTGCAGGTGTTTGTGAAGGTGGTGTGTGAAGGTGTTAAGGGTGGTGTGTGAAGGTGTTAAGGGTGGTGTGTGAAGGGGTGGCATGTGTGTACAGATCAAAGTGAGAATCCATTTATCAGGTGCATAGTTTGAACAAATTGTGGTTCAATTATCTACCTACCATTGACTGTAAGAGCTGATTAGTTAAAAAGCTACATGTACATGTACATACAAAAGTACACACTTGCGTGTAAACATGTAAACAGTTGGCTGCTAATTGAACTATAGATTGAAGAATACCCCAATTCCTCAATAATGATAAAAATGACTACCACACCACACCCACAGCATGTGCACCCACACGCACACACACATATTGCACACATGCAAACACACATACATGCACCTACACCCACACACCCACCCACATGCACCTACACCCACACCCACCCACACACTCACACATGCACCAATACCCACACACACACACACACACCTGGAGGTGTTCAGCCCACAGTAGTCCCTTCAGCACCTGTGCCTTCCTTCTCTGCACGGTCATCTCCTCCAACACCATGGTGAGAAAAGACCTTAGGTCATTCAGAGCTGTGCCCGGAGGTATAATGTCCTCCTGCAAAACCTGAGGGGGGGGGGGGGGGGGTTTTAGTGAAATCAAGACCCCAGCATTCAAGAGGGCACCTAAAACCCTGGACCCCCAGGGGACCCAGGGGACCCAGGGGACCAAGAGGACCCCCAGGGGACACTAAGTGGGCACCTTGATGGTGTCTATCTGGCAGTGGTATGTTGTGAGGACAGAGATGGCAGCTTTCAGGTTAGGAGGTGGCCTAGAGGGGCCAGTGGGGGGACAGATGCCATACTGCTTCTCAAGGTCAGGTGGGGACATGTACATCTTCAGTAAGGAGAGGTACACCTGAGGAAGGGGGAGGGGGTAGGGAGGGGAGGGAAGTGGGAGGGGAGGGGAGGGAATGGGTAGGGGGAGGGCAGAGGGGAAGAAAGGGAGGTGGGAAGGAGGTATGGTGAAGGGATTATTCAGAGAACTGGGGACTGGACTCACATCCTTGTTCCTCTCCATTTCAGCATCGTAGTTCTTACGACAGTACCTACCAATGAAATGTTCACATGATAATGTACATCTATCAGCCTGTGCATATGACATTAAGTATGTGTCTAGTGTGTGTGCATGTGTGGATACACATTTTACATGCAAGGGCGTATACTTAATGTCTGTTGCCACACACACACACACACTACATATGCCTGCCATCTTACTCCTCTCCACACACACACACACACTACATGTGCCTGCCATCTTACTCCTCTGCCATACACACACACACTACATGTGCCGGCCATCTTACTCCTCTGCCATGGTCTGGTCATTCAGCACGTGGACGTAGATGGCTAGAGCTACCTCGTGATGACCTATCCTGCTCAGCAGCAGCGCCCTCTCCTCAAACATATCTGCAGCACAGTTAGAAGAGAGGAGGATCATTTTAGACACACTTTGCAGCTGATCACTGTGGATGCTTTGGTCTTCAATGTCACTAATAACAGTTCCATTATCCCTCACCAGCTATCTACCCTGATACTGTTACCATGGATACAATAAATACCACACTGAGCTATAGCTGTGCTGTTATAATTCTATCTAGAGCTCACCATCACGGGGCAATGAAGACACATGCTCCTGGGGTTGGTAGTGTTTGGAGCTCTCAATGAACTGCAGTAGCTTCTTCCTCATCTTCCCAGCCTCACCAGACTCCTCCCCTGCCTTTGGTCTGCGGCCTGGGGACGAGGAATGAGGTAAACTTACTTGTACACACACATAGAATACATGTACATGTTTATGTGAGCAAATACCTTCATTCATCCAACGATTCCACCTCCCCCTCTCACTTCACATCCCCACACCCTTCCCTCCACCTCCCTCTCACTTCACATCCCACACCCTTCCCTCCTCCTCCCCACACCATTCCCTCCTCCTCCCCACACCCTTCCCTCTACCTCCTCACACCCCTCCCTCCTCCTCCCACACCATTCCCTCCTCCTCCCCACACCCTTCCCTCCTCCTCCCCACACCCTTCCCTCCTCCTCCCCACACCCTTCCCTCCACCTCCCCCTCTCACTTCACATCCCACACCCTTCCCTCCACCTCCCCACACCCTTCCCTCCTCCCCACACCCTTCCCTCCTCCCCACACCCTTCCCTCCACCTCCCACACTTTCCCTCCACCTCCCCACACCCTTCCCTCCACCTCCCCACACCCTCCCTCCTCCTCCCCACACCCTTCCCTCCACCTCCCCACACCCTCCCTCCACCTCCCCACACCCTTCCCTCCTCCCCACACCTTGGGTTTGCTCTTCTGTACTGATCTAGAAGACGCTTTGTTTGGGAAGTGTACTGCCGGAGAAGTGTATTGTGAAAAGAGTGGAGTATCGTCCTTCCAAGCGATTGATAACATGCTCCTGTGGCAAGCAAGGAAAGTTATAATGTGCCCCTCCCTCACCCTCCTCATCCCATGCCCCTCCCTCCCTCACCCTCCCTCATCCCATGCCCCTCCCTCACCCACCTCATCCCATGCCCCTCCCTCACCCTCCTCATCCCCATGCCCCTCCTCATCCCCCTCACCCACCTCATCCCATGCCCCTCCCTCACCCACCTCATCCCATGCCCCTCCCTCACCCTCCTCATCCCCATGCCCCTCCTCATCCCATGCCCTCCCTCACCAGGTATGGCAGCACCAGCTCACTGGCATTCTGCTGGAGGTGCCGCAACACCTCATCACGCGGCAGTCCTTCCACCTCTGATGACTCCTCTGTGAAGATGTGCAGTGCTTCATCAGGGCTCTCCTGTGGTGGTGGTAGAGATGGTGTGATGGTGATGTCATAGTTGGGTAGCAATTGAACAATCAAACTCAACAATCCCTCAATCTTTTCGAAGACCAATGACCTACATGTATAACCAAACAATTCTGCCCCATCCCAGAACTTTACTAGGGCCCCAGGACCTTTACTAGACCCCAGACCTTTACTAGGCCCCAGACCTTTACTAGGCCCCAGACCTTTACTAGGCCCCAGACCTTTGCTAGGGCCCCAGACCTTTACTAGGCCCCCAGACCTTTGCTAGGCCCCAGAACTTTACTAGGCCCCAGACCTTTGCTAGGCCCCAGACCTTTACTAGGCCCCGACCTTTACTAGGCCCCAGACCTTTACTAGGCCCCAGACCTTTACTGGGCCCCAGACCTTTACTAGGCCCCAGACTTTTACTAGGCCCCAGACCTTTAAATACTAGGCCCCAGACCCTTTACTAGGCCCCAGACCTTTGCTAGGCCCCAGACCTTTACTAGGCCTCAGACCTTTAACAGGCCACAATGCATTATTATTATCAGACCCCAGGCTGACCTTTATAACGAGTTTTGAGTACTCCCAGAATGAGAGGTAGGTTATCCTTGCCCAGGTTCTGAAGGTACCTGATGGTAGGGTCCAGACCACTCATGCCACTGGAACCAGGTCCTTTGCTAAAGTCCTTCAGCAATCTAAGAGCTGCCAAAAACACCACAACACCAATGGCATTGTAAAAAGTACCAGAATGTACAAGTGTAATGGACTATTATTACATGTAGTTAAGTTCAGCAGCTGCCATTTAAGTTCCAGCTGCCAGTATTAGCTACCCACCCTCTGTAACCCTAGCTACCCACCCTCTGTAACCCTAGCTACCCACCCTCTGTAACCCTAGCTACCCACCCTCTGCAACCCTAGCTACCCACCCCTCAGTAACCCTAGCTACCCACCCTCTGTAACCCTAGCTACCCACCCTCTGTAACCCTAGCTACCCACCCTCTGTAACCACTAGCTACCCACCCTCAGTAACCCACCCTCAGTAACCCACCTCAGTAACCCTAGCTACCCACCCTCTGTAACCCTAGCTACCCACCCTCAGTAAACCCACCCTCTAGTAAACCCACCCTCAGTAACCCACCCTCAGTAACCCCTAGCTACCCACCCTCTGTAACCCTAGCTACCCACCCTCTGAACCCTAGCTACCCACCCATATAAACAGGACAGCTAATACTGGACACCTCTCAGATTGTGACCCAAAAAAAACTGTGTATTTAAGTATTGCAACTAGTACAAGAACACAGCTCTTATACTGACTGGTACGTATGCATGGTTACAAGACCCAGCACCAATTGCATAACACGTGGTCACATGACACAAAGGGTTACATAACATGTGGTCACATGACACAGAGGGTTACATAACATGCAGTCACATGACACAATGGGTTACATAACATGCAGTCACATGACATAACGTGGTCACATGGCAAAAAGGGGTTACACAACATGTGGTCACATGACACAAAAGGGGTTACATAACATGCAGTCACATGACAAAAAGGGGTTACATAACATGCAGTCACATGACAGAAAGGGTTACACAACATGCAGTCACATGACACAAAGGGGTTACATACGTGTGGCACGACATGGTCACATGACAAAACCTTTCTCGTGCTGGCCTTTTGACTGGTAAAGGTCTACCAACTCCTGATATTTACTCTCTGCCTTCAACACCTTCTCACACTCAGCAAGATTCAAGTGATTGTCTGGGAGCCGGACCAGAGAGCCTATCAGTGTGCTGTTGTTGGTCTGCAAAGGGGCAGGTGAAACATTATGGGGGTACCACAATAATGTGAAGTGGGTCTAGCACCTTGGTATAGCATTTCAGCAGAGTGGTGTCTATCAGCTCCAGAG